>JABUQX010072782.1:0-30000 GCA_015478945.1 Trachelipus rathkii
TTCTTTATCTCTGCATAGCCATGCTGTAGAAAAGGATTTCAAATGTGAAAATTTTGTTTTGTGATCTGTACTACTCCCTGAACGCCAAATGGGTAAATATCTCTGTAACGTATTTAATGGAATGCTGGCAAAATCTGGAAAATATCTTCAGAAGATGTTCACGCAAACTCCGTCAGCCATCACCTTACCTTTACCTCTACCATACCATTAGAATGTTGATATCTCAATCATCAGTCGGCAAAATTCTCTCCGAATGTAGAACAGTTGCAGCACACTTTAATCATTCGACCATTTCTCAAGAAGAAATAAAGAAAATACAGGAAAGAATTGATGTTTCAAAACTTTCAGTAATTTACGACCTTTAAACACGATAGAAGGGCACTCTGCCAATGATGATAAGGATGCAAGAACCTAACATCCTGACTGTTAATGTTAAGATAAATATCTTAGCATCCTTTGACAATTCATTTCTAATAATTTATATCACTGAACTCCAACCCATTAAAGATGTCACCAGATAAACTGCAAAATTCGCTATCAATAGCGGACGTCCTTACTCTCGAACCTTTCTGAAGAGATTAATAGTATTATCAGACAATGACATTCAAGGACTGAAAATGTTAAGAACGACGATATTGATAGAAACTAACATAATGTTCGATTTAAGATAGTGCAATAGCTTGTATTCCATAGTTAAGTTTTTTTGACACTAGATACATAACAAATAATTTCCCTTCTTAGCTTTCCACGAAAGTCAGCGTCGACCGAAAATGAATACAAATTGAATTTTTTATTTTTGTTTTTTAATGTGTTTTTATCTTTAGCTTTTATTGTTTATCTGTTTTTTTTTAATTTTTTTTGCATTTAAATAATGTCGACTTCTTAGAGTTGATGTACTAGATGTCTCAAGTTGTTTTTTAATGTATTGTATTTTACTTGGGATCGGAGTCGATTTTTTTTCTTCTATACATCCTCACAAATATTCTCCCTGATTTACTCAAATTATTAGATTATTCTTATGAAAAATACTACCTGTTATTTTAATTAAACTATATAATTATTTATATATAACTATTTATATATACTTAAATAATATATATATATTTATATTTTTTTATTCTTTATTAAATTTATTATTAACTATATCACTACTATACACCATTAAATTTTATTATAGTTACTATCTTAAAGTTATATCAGATTTTTTTTCAGTGGCGACTCAATGGTGTGAAATGGATCGGGCGTGCTGATTTCACATATATAAATAATATTAATATACAATCAAATTTGAACAAATTTTTATTGTTTATTATTAAATATTCTGATTTATAAGTAAATTTTATTACAGTAATATTTCATTATTCAGCTATATTGAAAAATATCAATTAAGTTATACGTTTTCATTGGAAATCGCAATATTTTCAAAAAAAGGAATTGAAACCACAGTTTCTTTACTCCAATTAGTAATACTATTTTTTAGGTGTTATCTATATAATCTCTCTTTATCATAATATACAACAAACTAATAAGGAAGGAATGGAGGATAAATATATAAGACTGAGATGATAAAAGGAGTGATTGGGGGAGTCCCAGGTCAATACTTTTTTTATATTAGTAGTTAGTTCCAGTATTGACCAAAAACTAGAATGGAATTCTTATTCTAATATACTCGATAAAAGAGTACAATTCCAGACTTATGATTGTTGGATGTGTTAAACTTATTTTTTGTTTTGTATTTCTTTACTCCCTTGGGTTTCTTTATATGGTTAATTAAAACAGTCTTTCTATCTTACAGTAGTAATCCCCATGATTCTCATAATTTTATAATTTTTAACTTATAATTCTTTAATGACGACAAGTAGTTCTAAAAGCTTATCAAAGTTCCAAAGTTAATGAAGGCATACTTACCAAAGTATTGATGATTTTAAGTCCATCAAATCACTGATGTACTGATGTACCTACGAAGTTAGGAAACACTTACACATTAGGAAACAATTCTCCCAGGTATGTAATCATGTTTTGAACTTCTAAGTCACATCTAATAAATATATAATACAGGAAAGTACTCACTTCCTCCCCTTTGTTACAGTACTTACCCAAGATTCGTCACCTCCTTGATTCTTTGACTCGTCTCGTCATGAATATTCTAAAATAAGACCCCTCATTGACAACGTTCTTATCGTTAGGGTAAGATCTCTCTCTTATTTCAATATTTAAATACCTTACTTTAATTAATTTAATTAAATAACTCACTTTAATTAATAACGTAAAATATCTTAACTTTCTAAAGCTAATGGTATCTATATTTTATAGGGTTTTAATTTCTGGTCAATTCTTGACCTTGTGATGAACTTCTACTAGAAGTCTTTTTCCTGAATCCCATCTTGTTTGTTGGAACAAATTCTTCGCCAGCCAGGCCTAATCATAGAAAATCTTAAGTTGAAACCTTGATTTTAGTAAAAATCCCCTTTCTCATTTTTACTAAGCCACCCTTATTTACGTTGAGATTGTTTCCCAAGAATATACATTTTTGTAACAGGAACCTTCTCAACTACCCCATAATCCAATTATAATTGGTTAATCTTAAGAAAAATTCTAAAAATAAGCAAACACACTCCATAATAGTACTGGAGTCTGATTTGCTTCGTAATCATAAAGCCACCCGGATAACTGATCGAATGTAATAACCTTAACTCTACTACTTTTGATAGTCATGCATCGTGTATATAAACTATCTTTTTACTTCTTTTCATCTCTACCCATCTTATCATCATTAGCAAAAGTGATCTTTCCTTAGCCACAAACGGGAGCATTTGAGAGCAATGCTTTACTCAGGTCCTCCTTCCTCCTCTCTTTCTTACTTTCCTTGTATCTGACTACAAATAGAAAAGCTCATTTGGCTCTTAACTTTATTCAAGTGTCTGATGATGACGTATTAACGTCGAAAGGCCTAACTTCTTTTTTATTTAAATTATTTTTATTTCTCCAAAACTCCGATTCTACTTAATTTTAGGATAATACTATATTACTTTTTCGGCTCTTGGAGGTAAGTGCGTAATATCTTCATAATCGTCAGTTTGTCTCCAATTCACATGATATATATAAACTTATATAAATATAAATATAAAATATTTATAAGTAAAATAATATATATATAATATATCACTTATATCTTAAATATATTATATAATATATATATAAATAATAAACTATAATATATATCACAATATATACAAATATATATATATAAATATATTTACATTATATATATATACTATATATATACCTACAAATATATATTATATATCTTTATATTTCATTATTAATATAACAATATATTATTAGTCACCCTCCCGAAGTCACCTCTATGCACTACATACAAAAAACTATAACAGGTACAGGAAATAAATAAACTTTTATATATACACAGAAATTTTTATCCATAAATAAAAAAATATAAAACATAACGCTTTTAAAACTAATATATATAAGATATAGATATAGAGAGATATACATAATATAATATAGAGAAAAGAACGAAGGACAAGAGCTTGAGGAACTAACGTTGCAAATTGTCCATTTCTTCTTAACTTAAGATATCTCAATATGAAAACTCATAGATGACAGAGTCGGGTTTCTGACTCATCCCCTCTCCCTCTTTGTCCGGCTTTCAAACACCTAAAAGGCGAAATATAAAGAAAAATTATACTCATTTTCTCCAGAGCATATTACAAATAAGCTTCTCTAATACAATATTGGTTAACTCTTGCTCTCTCGTACTATTGGCAGAAATGGAAGCGCTAATGACTGAATCTTTTTGCCCAGACCTTAAGAATTAGACTAATATTTAACGTGTTCTGGATAAATATTTATAATTAAAATACATTTTTTTTAAGTTTCATCAAATGAAATTGCTCGCTTGATCAAATAATGTCTTGTCTATTGTTCTGTAGCGTTATAGTTTTTTCAGTTACATATGCATGATGTTTTTGGGTGAGGCTGGCCCTTTTTATATATATATAGTAATATATATTTTATATATTTATATATCACTTATATATATTATATATATATAGTATATATATTATATATATAGTATATAAATAATATATATATATTATCGCATAATATACCGCAGGTTGCCACTCTCTTCTGGCAATTTTCTATCTTCTTGTATGTGTAAAATAAATATAAATTCCCCTGTTTGCGAATGATTTAAAATAAAATATAAAATAACGAATTATTTATATTAAATTTGTTAAATTTTTTATAATTTTTGGTGTTGATTTCCATTCTTCTCGGTTTTTGACTTGCAAATAACTCATTCTGTGGGAAATGAGGTTCTATAAAACTTAAAGTGATCACATTCGAAAAGTGGAGCTGATAGTAAATGATCACTTAACGAAAACCTCTCCTTAGACTGAGATAAATATTATGCTTCACACATCTCTGCTTCGTCAGTTCAGCTTTTTTTACTCACTCTCCATCTTGGCTCCCTTTACTGCCTTAAATCTCAACATTTGCTCAAGTTACTTTTCTCATTATGATGGTCATACTGTTTTTATCTTTCCTAATTCTAATTGTAGTTCATTCACAGCTTGTTTTTATAAGAATTATGTCTGCATTTATTACTAATTTTATTATAATAAACAATCTAACACAATTAAAATATGGCAAAAAAGAGTGAGCCAAAATACAACTAAGTAGTATTTCATGTTCAATATATAGTCTTGCAAATCTCCTGGCTTTTGATCTCTTGTTTTCCTTGTTGTTTGCTTTTCATTTCGTTAATATCTTTTCAAAGCCTCTAATAATCGCGTCTCTCCTACTTGTTCAAACACATGTTTTACGCTTCGGCACTTGTTAAATATTCCATCTGTTTTTAAGTTTTTTTTTTAAATATAAGTGAATAAATTAAAAATTATAACAACTTTAATATCTCAGAGGACCTTTGCAAAATAAAAAAAATGTGTCCTTTTTACTTTCCAATAAAAATTCACTTAAGTTTTTTCCCAAATTTAAGTGCGAAAAGTTTATACAATTGTTTTGGCGTAGTTTGATCACGCGCGTCATTTTTTTAAATCGATCTCCCGACTTTTGGAAATCGACTCCAACTCTGATCCTTCTACTCCTTACTTGAAACCGCTCGACTCCGGGACCTTTCCTTCTCATCCCCTGGATATATTATATTATATATATATATATCTTATATAGTACTTATATTATTAATATTATATATATATACTTTATATATTATTATATATATATATATATTATTTATATTATATATATAATATATTATAATAACTTTATATATACATTAAATTATATTATAATATTTATTATATACTTTGTATATATATAATAAATTATATATACTATATAAAATATATTATATTATATATATAATATATATATATATAATATATATATATATATATATATATTATATGATATATTATTATATATATATATATATATATACTATTTAGATCTGGGCCAGTATTTAAATAACCTTTAATTATCTAAAATTGTATTTACTTGTATCCATTTCTTGTTAATGTTACAATTTTTTTTTTTTTCTTTTCTTTTTTTTTTAAATCTTACAGTAATTAAACTATTTCCAAAGTCTTTTAGTATTTTATGTTTAAAATCTAATAAAAAGGCTGTAATATATTTATTACACTCAAGGTAAAAATTTTGTGAAACCTCATTCATTCTTTGTCTTTTGACAAAATGATGTATTTGCCCAGCTTATTGCTCTGCGGATGGTTGATTGGCATTGGTGGAGATTTTTTAAAACTACTCTGTTGGTTTCGTAGCTCACTTTTTTTTTTTATTTTATTTTTTTGCTTTATTAAGTTGCAGATTTTAGAATTTTGGAATATTTTAATTCTTTTAATCCCTATTAATTTTCTTATTTTTAAATATAGCATAATAAAACTGGTTTAAAGAATAACTGTACTGCTTGTTTGTGCATTAAGTAATCACAGCGAGCGATGAATATTAATAATCATACCTCAAATGTTGGTGTATGAATTTTTCCATGAGAGGTGAGAGATGGATGTCACAGTGGTGAAGGAGGATTGTTTAAAGGGTTACCGATCGCACGCGACCCTCGATGAGAGTTCAAGAGTTACGCGGCAGTGCTGTCGTCGTTGACAGGATAGCTTTTTACACGAAGATATCCGTACAGAATTACAGAAGCTAGGCGTAGATAGATGAGGAGATCGGGAAGTCGACTAACGCTGTTTCATATAGTAAGTCTTGAGAGGTGACTCCCATCCCTGATATAAATATAATATATATATTATATTATATATATAATAAATATATATATATAATATATAAATAATATATATATTAGGTCTATCCATTTTTCCGGTACCGCTGATGGCCGCCTCGATAATTTTTGAGAAACTATTTATATTTTGCATGGCGTTAATGTTATCCCTGGAAGTTCAAAACCACCATTGTTTGTAGATTTACTCTGGTTGTAACAGGTGAGCCAAAATGTTTGACCAGGTGGAAATTTATCACTTAATAGAGGTTACATTTTAAGTCATATCTCCATTTTGTAAATCTTATACCAAATTTCATAGAGAGTGATTTGTTAGGGATACCTTTAAGGTACATTTGGCTTTCCTGTTTTTTTTTTGGGAAAATAATATTTCACATGAAAATGAATCCGAAATTTTGTGTTAAATCGAAGAAATTTTCATTTTCGTGGGTGTATTATTAAAGAAGGAAATATTAACGATAATAAAATTTTTGGTGTGATGATACTTACAACAGTAGGGTTTAACTTTAAATCTTATTTGAAGTTTGGTAAAATATTTTTAAAAAATTGTACTTCTGTCCAAAAATCAATTTTTTTGGAAAATTAATTTGAACCTTAATATCTCTGATGGGTAAGTGCTAAAAAATCTGAACTTTTCACACATTATACTAGCATAGATGTTCCTTCACCTGCAATATTGACTTTGGTATTTGCTTGTTTTTAGAAATACAGCCATTCAAAAATGCCAATAAAAAAAAATTTTTTTAGTTGTGTTATGATAGCTATTATTATAGTTATTATAGTTCAAGACAATACATAGACAAATGAAATAGTGGGGCATCAAGGAGAAATGAAAACAATGTTAAAAAAATTTAATTTTAAGGTTAATATACATAAGAATGTAACATTATATCTACTGTAAATGACAAAATTACTCAATAACTTCTTACGATTTTGATATATTATAATATATATATTATATATATATATATATATATATATATATATATATATATAATATATATATATATATATAATAATATATATATATATATATATATATATATATATATAATTCCTCTCAATATTTTCTTTGTGTAAATTTGGCAAATCTCAAAAGACACCATTATATTTCCAAAATTCATTCAAATTCTTTAAATACAGTACTGACGAACTAACTGAAACGATGCAAAGACGTATTGACAACGAAACTAGCACGTACGTATCCAAGACAATTTCAGGGTATCATTGGGTCAATGACCAAGCTACTTTGCACCCATTTGTTCTATATTTTAGAGATGAAAATAGTAAATAAAGAAGTCACTCTCTTTGTGGCTTTTAAGTAACTACTTAGAGCACAACACATAAGTTGTTCACGTCTTCAAACATATGTGTAAATAATTAAAACATAAATTTTCCAGGATGATAGATAGTATATTTTTCAAATGGAAGTGGTAGCCAGTATAAGATAAAAAATTTTTGTTAACATTTGCACACCAAAAAGATTTCGCATTAAAAGCTGATGGCATTTTTCTTTGCATTCTTGCCAGGGGAAAATGCTTGTGATTGGGGTTTGGAGGAACAACAAGCGCGAATTAACAAAGCAGCTTACATAGAACAACAACACACCAATTCTTAAGTATTGACCAAATATATTCATTTGGTAAGGAAATAAGAGGAATAACTTATTTTCTCGTAAAAGAAAAAGAAATCATGACCAAAAAAGACTTAAAATGAGATATGAAATTGGTTTGAGAATTAAGGGAACAATAAACTTTCAAAAATTCTTTCCACTTTCAGAGAACATAATTAGGTTGTATCCAACCTCAAAAACTGACGTTTACGAAGACCACGGTGTCAGCAAAATTGTTTCATTAAGTGTAGAGATAAATGACACATGCAGTAGCTTGCGTATATGATGACCAATGGTGGATTGAAAAGGTAGAAGAAATAAGTGTGGAGAACGATGATGTTTACATATATTTTTATCATCCTTCCGGACTCAGAACTTCATTCAAGATGTCAGATTGCGATCGGGTATGGATCCCAGTGAAAAATATTTTACGAAAACTTTCTGGGCTCGAAATAAAAATGTCATTAACAGGCAGAAATTACAACATCTCAAACAAAGTTTCGGAAGAGAAATCTCTCTTCTGAACAATCACAGATACAGCGCAAATAAATATAATATTACTATATATATATATATATATAATATATATATATAATATCTATGTATTTATATATATTATATATATATATATATATATTATATAAATATATATAATATAAATATATAATATAATAATATAATATATATATATATATAATATATAAATATATATATATATTATATATAATAATATATATATATATATATATTATAATAATATATATATATATATATATAATATATATATATATAATTAGTTATAATATATATATATATATATAATATATATAATCATAATATATATAATAATATATATTACATATAGTGTTATTAATTCAAATTTTATTTTTGCATTTAAAGGTTTTTTTTTGTTATAATCATACCTATGATATATATATATATATATATATATATATATATATATATATATATATATATATTTTTTTCATATATAATATATAATATTTATTTATATATATATATATATATTATATCAACTTTTTAAAAGTTATTGAAGTAATTTTGTCATTTACAGTAGATATAATGGTACATTCTTATGTATATTAACCTTAAAATTAAATTTTTTTAACATTGTTTTCATTTCTCCTTGATGCCACACTATTTCATTTGTCTATGTATTGTCTTGAACTATAATAACTATAATAATAGCTATCATAACACAACTTAAAAAAAATTTTTTTTTGGCATTTTTGAATGGCTGTATTTCTTAAAACAAGCAAATACCAAAGTCAATATTGCAGGTGAGGGAACATCTATGGTAGAGTTAATGTGTAAACATTTTCAGATTTTTAGCACTTACCCATCAGAGTATTAAGGTTCAAAGTTACCGATTTTCCGAAAATTGATTTTTGACACCTGTTAAATTTTTTAAAAATTTTACCAAACTTCAAATAAAATTTAAGTTAAACCCTACTTAGTATGTATCATCACACAAAATTTTATATCATTAAAATTATTTCCTTCTTTTAATATATAACCCCCGAAAATGGAAATTTCTTCGATTTTAAAACCATTTTTCGGATTCATTTTCATGGGAAATAATTATTTTCCCAAAAAAAACAGGAAAGGCCAAATGTATCTTAAAGTATCCCTAACAAATCACTCTCTGAAATTTGGTATAAAAATTACCAATATGGAGATATGAATTAAAATGTACCTCTATTTAGTGATAAATTTTGCTCCACCCTGGTCAAACATTTTTGCTACCCTGTTTACAAACCAGAGTCAAATCTACAACACGAATGGTTGGTTTTTGAACTTTCCAGGATAACATTAAGCCATGCAAACTTATCGGAAAAGTATTGTCAAAAATTATCGCAGCGGCCACTCATTATTTTGGTACGCAAGAAAATGACAGACCTCATATAATATATAATATATATATATATATTATTTTATATATATATATATTATATATATATATATTATATATATGATATATATATATATTATATATATATATATATATATATTTTTTTTTTATTACTTGAGGATGAATGATATTCGGTTGGTTAAGCGGATGTATAGTGGTGAGTGTGCTGGGAAACAGAAGAAAAAGTGGATTGAGTCAGTAAAGGAATGCTTGAAGGAGAGGAATGTGAGTTTGGCAGAGGCGAGAGGAAAGGAGAATAACAGGAGTGAATGGCGGGGTTTTGTGAGAGGGGTATGGTTGTGGGCTTTGCCCAGGGGATGAACCCCCACATTGACGAGATACTACAGTGAGGGTCCGTCGCGGTCTCGTGAAGCCTCAGGGCGGATTTTTCTGACTGCGACGATTTCTCACTGGGCGTATAAAGTGGGACGGTAAAGGGGGGTGAGGGGCTTTCTTTTCAACTTGTGTCATGTTCTTCTATTAATTTTCTGTTCCAGTGTATGCTACGCACCTCAACCCCAATCTGGGGATAGGAGGAAGATGATAATAATAATAATAATTAAATATGTTACCATTGGATTTTGTTTTAATTTCACCAACTAACTAATGACCAAAAAAATAAAAGTTCATTTAGTAGAATGGAAAAGGTTCAATACCTATTTATTAAGCAAAGATGCTAACTTCATAATAAAAGCAAACAATATAAACAGCAAAATATATTGAAAGCTATTTATTTACAATTTGCCACTTTTAAGTTAAAGAAATAACAATTCTATAAATAAAACAATCATGTCAATATGATAGATAAACAGAGTGTGAACAATGGTTTTAACAAATTCACTTTTCACCTTATGTTGGATGTCTCGCAAGGATACTTTTTAAAGTTTAATAAATTAGTCCTATCTTATAAATTACTCAAAAACACCTACATACTAAAAACAATACAATACATACCCATATGACCTTCTAAAAGGGACTGAGCTTCTTCATCTAAGGTCCCACTAGAGTGTAGATCTTCTGCAGAGGTTATAGTTTTCATCTTCCAGTACTTCCATTTTGACAGCTTAACAAGAGTAATATATATATATATATATATATATATATATATATATATATATATATATATATATATATATATATTATAATAAATATATAATATATATAATTTATATAATAATATATATATATAATATATCAATATATTATATATTATATAATATAATAAAACATAATAAAACCACATATCCCCAAACAACATTCCACATCGGTTTCCAGCAAACCATCAACCACAATTTGCTCCACAAACACTATTCAACCAATAATAATAGGTTAAATTTCAGGCCCCACACACAAAACACTACTTGTAGCAATCGACATAAACAAAGCCTTTGATACAGTCCCAAGACACAATCTAATCCACAGAATAATACAATCAAACATCTCCACTAATTTAAAGAATGGTTACCCAACTCGTACCGAAGTTATATCGATCGATCGTCTCAAACCTGCTTATTTTGAGGCAAATCCTCGAATCCAGATTCAGAATTGTTTTCAAAACTTCTCATAATGTGGATACACGACCTTCCTATCCTGTACCAGATTCTCCACCTCCTTCATCTCCTCCCGACTCTTCACCTCCTTCTTCCCCTTCCGATTCTCCACCTCCACAACTTCTAAATCTCGGCCCGGATCCTCTACCTTTTTCTTCTCCTCCTCTACCTCTGCTGTCTCCTTCCCCTCCTCCACCTCCTGCCCTGTCTTCCACAAGTAATACTGACTCTGTTCCACTTCCTTCTCGTATTCCTCGCCCTCTCACTCGTTCTCGCCCCCGCATCTGCGACTCCAACACCAGCTCCCCGTTCTTGCCTTCGTCCTGTTTTGCAACCGCCTCCGTCTAGAGATATATTGAGCAGAGGCTGTCAGTTGCTGTCAGTTCTTAGACTAAGTCACCTGGCCATCCGCTCTGCAGGGGGGTACTATAGTGCCGAGCTGAACACGCCCTAAAGAAAGAAGTTGTTCTATCTTCCGAAATAAGCCACGCCTTTGAGTGCGCGTCATACTAACCTTTTTTGAAAACCACGGGGACACACTAATCATGCAACTGCATATTAAGTGATTAAAAACAATTTATGTAATAAATAAATGGCAATTTATTGCTAAGAAATCAATGACAATAACCGAGGTATGTAACAAAAGTGAAGTGTAATATTTAAGATAGTATTAAGGTAGCAAAAATAAAAAACAAGAGAAACGAAGCCGAAATAGGTCGAGGCTGGGTTGAATTTCATAAAAGTGCTACGTTGATAGTAAGGCAAAAGCGTACGAGCCCAAAGTGTTAGAATTTAGGAATTTAAGAAACATTTTCTTACCAATACAGCAAATAACAGTCGCATAGACTGGTATTAGCTGTATAAAACCCTAGGACATGTACGTTACATAGCTGTGCAATGAGAGGTCATAGTATGGAAGGAGCGTAGGAGCCAAAATTCGTTAGAATTTAGAGACGCAAGATATATTTTTGTAATAATACAGCAAATAGCAGTCGGATAAACTGGTATTCTCTGCATAAACCCCTAAGGAGGCTACATTACATAGCAGCGCATGAGAGTGATAGTGAGAGGGATGTGCGAGACATATTTTGTTAAGAAATAAAGATGATATAACCAAGTGCAGATATATATATATTAAATATATATATATATATTATATATAATATTATATAATATTATATATATAATTATATATATAATATATATATATATATATATATATATGTGTGTTGTGTGTGTTTGTGAATGTAAAACTGCTCCTGGAATGTATGCCCCGAAGGATCTTTCTGCTCCGCCTGCATTCGTGTGAACAGCATTCAACTCATGCTGTTATGCAACATTATATTTCAATATATGTATGCAACGTTAGATTCAATATATATATATATTATATATATATATATATATATATTATAATTATTATAATATATTATATATATATATATATATATTATTATATATATATATATATATAATACTATTGTAATGGGCCTTGCCTGCCATTGCCTTTTTTCCCTTCCAGATTCTGGTTCCTCGATGGTGGATGATTGAATATGCGAGTGGGGCGAAGGTGGAAGGAAAGTCGGTTTGTAGCCTAGAAACGCGGGAGCTAAAAAACTCAAATGGTTGAATAAACTAAGTAGAATGTCATGAATATTCTATAAGGATATACATGACAATATTTTTTTTCTAGAGATTCATTATCACCCTTCCTTTTCAGCTAGGTAAAATAATTGACAAATTCTTAGTGCAAAGTTGTATTATATTGCACAAGAGGTATTCTACGTAGTATTTATTCTGCTACGATAAAAATTTCAAATTTAAGAGCTCAATACTGTATAGTAATTACTCGGCCTCAGTTATATTTTCAAATTGAAGAGCTCAATTCCCCACCACAGGGTATGTGGAACCTCTTAATATTTTGTTATTCCCTTGTAATATTTTGCAATATATTGGATAGTGTGTTAATAGTTGTGCATGATCTCTGATAATCATGTTCTCTGCAGGGATCTAGTACTGGAACATATTTGATCCGGCTTGAGGCCCATTTGATCAGGTCTTGGATCATATTTGATCAGATCTCGGCCATACATAATCGGAATTCGGATTTAAATCCTTCTTACGAGCCTCACGGTTGGCATAATCCATCGCCCAATTGACGGGACAAATTCTGTACTGCAAAATTACCGACGGTACAGTCTTAGTACATAGATGCTGTCATTCGTCTAGTCAATGTTACCAACGGAGGGTCCAATAGCCTGTGAACTAAGTTATGTTATAATTCTTTAACTTAGATAAATTGGGGTTGTAACGATTTTGATATTTCAATTAGAATCTTCGAATAACTATTCAATTAACTCCGTGAATTTCTAAAGAAAAAAAAGATTGATAACCACAAGAATTACTTTTATTATAAATAGACATATACTTACGTCTCTTCTCAGCATCGTACGTGTTGAGGTTGATCTTATATTTTGTCCATACTTTATGATTACGTTTATTTTTTCCATTGTATGGAATTACAGACCTTTTGTCTCGCAATTATATTATTTTAAATACACATATATTATACTATGTATATTTCGATCTCTCTAACTTAATAAATATTAAAAACCTTTTGTTAATTAATTACCATATTTTGCCGTACACAACTGTGCCCGACTTATCTAATTAATTACGTTTTGTTTAAATTGTTTGAAGATTGGTATAAGTATACCCATGGTTATATAGGTATATTAATCAATGCTGAGAGATATTTTGTGTAATAACGATTCTGCCAAGTTCGACAAGTACCAACTTTGTAAATAAATTCATTTAAATCTTAATTTATATATGATAAAACCCCTAATAATTTATATATATATATTACTTCATGATTAAATTTTTTTTATATGAATAAAAAACCTTATGATGAAAAGCACAAATTGTATATATGTAAAACAAGTTTCACATTCAATTTATATATTTTATAATTTGATTTGTGTGTGTGATTTTTAATTTAAAGAATTCATTGTGACATTAAAGAGTATCCAGTGTTCTTTTCTTCTTTTTTTTATATTCGCGAAAAAGAATTGCGGACGGCTGAGCTGCGAGGCATTTTCTTGCCAATAAAGTCGAGCACTTTCTTCCTATTAGCTTTCTACGCTTAGGGGTTTTCTTTTTTTCTTCGACTAGAGGCAGGTTCGTCCCGTACTAACAGAGACCGAGTATATATATGTTGCAGCGTACCTTTTGCCAGGTATACTCACTGTCGCATTGGAGACTCATTATAGGGTGGATTTTTACATCACCAAGAATATGAATAAACGCAGTATGACATAAAAGAAAGCAGAGACTGCAAGTTGTGAGTATGGGAAACAATGAGGTTATTCCGGGGCAAAATAAAATTATACACAAAATCATACAGAGGGATGAGCCACAGGGGAGTTCAGTGAGAAATCCAAGTAGAGGATAGAGGAACAAAAATTATTGGTTTAGAGGAGTTTAAAAACGGTTTTGACAGCTGCTCTAAATTGAGATCAGAAGAGCAGTTTGATATGAAAGAAAACAGCGGAGGAGGCAGAGGTTGACGCAAGAGCTAGAAAGCAAGCAAGAACGTAAGCCAGTTGCGGGGGGACGTCTTAGATTTCCGTTTGAGCGACAATTATAGCTCTCAGCTCTCCAGGAGTGTGATAAACCCTAGAGCATCAAAAGGTTGTTGTAGGTAGTTTGGGAATGGATCCATCTACTAGAGTAAGTTTGCGGTCGTGAAGTGGGGGGATTGTTTATTCTGCCGCTGGAACATCAAATGCCCGTCAATACCAAAGCGCCCCGCCTTCAACCTGTGATAACGTAACTTCTTACTGCACACAATTACTAACAGTGCCAATTGATTGATTTAAAGGTGTGGTTACGATACGATTATTATGTAAGACAAACCAAAGATTTGCTTTAACACCTGTTGGAATGCTCCACAAAAGCTTTAGTTGACAACTGATTACTAATGTTACGTTATACATCATGAGCAAGCATATGCCAATGACCAGAACGATAACGGCCGCGAGCCACGCACCTACCAACCCGCAAGTTCAATGCGCTGAATGCACTGGCAAGACTTTAAGAGAATTTCTCTAGTCAAACGATATTATGTGAGTTACCTACCGCGAACCACACTGATGATGGCTGATAGGTTTATGGGGAGTGAATTTACCTTGGCGGAATCAAATCACTTGGATTTGTATCGACAGTTAAACTAAAGATGAAGATAATTTAAACACTGTAAAGTGCTCTAATTACATGGTGGAATCATGAGTCCGAAATGAAAACAAAGGCCAACAGGAGTTTCATGCTGGCTAAGAGAATGCTTGGAGATACAAGTAATCATGTTTGCCACTTTACGGCTGAAAGCAATTTGGCAAGTCGAGCGTAAGACTAGTAATGCATTGCGAACACCATACAACCGTAACGCTCGTGCAATTTTTGAGTAATATAATATACCTGCTGGATTGTGGAAGAGAGCGCGATTATATTTGAATCAATGAAGGCGAAACTATGCAAAGATTGGGTTTTGATCAGATTGTGTGTTTTGGCATATATGAACATTATAAAATGAAACATTCGGATTGTAGCAGGGTTAAAAAGATGAGTGATGTCTTAGGACATCATCATTCTCGATGTCACTCCTTATAAGCTTCAGCACAAGGAAAAACTACTGCTGAGCGAAATTGGTGAATTGTTATGCTCTAGGCCGACTTCTTTGCTCTAAGCTCAGAGACATCACCAACAAAGAATCATAATGCTATAGAGTCAGCAGAGAGATTCTGGATGCAGGAAGGATCAGGGCGAAAGCCCACAAAATCCTAGGTAAGCCAAGCCAGTCAGGCAAATATCGAAGATCAGCTAAGCTCTGTCCACATTGTGCAAACCAAATCATACATGATCGACTGTTCCTCGTAGTCAGAACAAGATCGTAATATCATGTCGAACGTAAAGTGACATCAAGGGTGAAGGAATGCAGGAATTACAAAACAGAGAAAAGAAAACTAGTCAATCCCTCACTAGCGGAAACATACCAGTGTGCCCATATATTCTGAGGGGAGCTTACCACTTGAGTATAAATGTCAAAGAGGCGGAAGGATTCTAGCGCGAATTAGCGAGACCTTCGCCTAAGCCCCAAAGAGCTAATCAAGGGGCTAGGTCAAAAACAAAACCTTGCACCACCTTGTGACGATGTTCATGAACCAGGTGCGTGCAGTGGTGCCCCTACCCCTCACTCCTACAAGCCAAGTGACTTTGATCAGGCCACGGAGCTTCCAGGGACAATTAAATAATTAAATGATCTGTATCCTGATGTAGACAAATCCTTACTTAATACTGGTTTGGTTCATCTAAGTCCATTTTAGCGTGTGGATTAGCCCAACCCTTTAATTCGGAGTGTAAGCTCATTGTTGTATTGTAGGGAGACTGGCATGGTTTATCATATGTACTTGTTGACTAAGTAAGGTGCTTGCGATCGAGTCCTCATTAACTCTCATAGGTTTTTATGGAGAATTATCCCACAGTTATTCCATTGGCGGCACTAAAACACTTCATCCCAAAGTTATCAGTGGTATTAGGACTCGCAAATGCTGTCCTGAGGGTGGGATCACAGATGCGATCAAACATTGAGCATTGCGTTTTCGTAGAGATTTGTCAACCGTTTTGTGAACGAATTTTTATGTGGTTATGTCAGAGTGCTTGGAAGAATCCCTTGTGTTAGGATTTTTGTTGCGAACAATAATTTCCTCGAAATGTCAACATATCAGTTGCTTAGTCGGAGGCGAAGCTGGTTTAAGTAACTCAGCACAAGGACTCGTATGAAGCGTATGAAGGGAATGAAGATTGACACTCAGAGAGAAATGCACAAATTGTGAAGCCTATCAATTGTGGATTTTTCAATAACATCTTTACATGTTCCATACGTATCAGACACCGCTCTTTTGAGGGGTTGGACGGTATTTGAGGTATGCTTCCTGGGTACAGTCCTCGCATAATAAATCTTACCGGTAGTTAGCTGATGTATGACTACAGTGAGCATGACAAGGTTATGTGCCGAAAGGTACCTTGGTCGGTAAAAAGTTGGTGCCAAATATATCTAGAACTTCGAGCTGATGTGAATGTGAATAATTTTGGAAGTTGTTAGAATTTACTCCAGTGAGCAGATTATTACAGTGATACTGGACTCCAGACAAGAATCATTTGAGGAATTTGAATTTCTCTGAACTTTCACGGTCACGGATACCAAGGGAGGCAACTTCTTAATATGGTTGCGGAGGTATTGCTTTTGTCCTCAGTATGGGCGATGATGAGTTGGCGGGCTAGAATCGTACAGCACCATATTGAATTTAAAGAGCTGATCGACCCATTCAAGAACCTGGTCGTCCGATTTTCAAAGGGCCACTAACGCGAGATCGAGCACGTGTTTTACGCCGTTGAAAGACGCGGCATTTATCCGTAAAAGTCGAATCACACACTATTCTGCTCCTGTTGTGCAGTGAGAAAAAAGGACGGTTCTTTTATACGTCTATTATCGATTATCGGGTTATATAAATATAACTAAGGATGACGCTTTTCCCTTACCTAACCTGATTGACTCGATATATATGTCGGGTTCAAAATACTTTACCACAATCGATTTGGTTCGTGGTTGATTCCAATTGAAATGGGCCGAGATTAGTGGTGGAGAAGACTGCATTCTCCATGCCTCTTTCTCAATATGAGTTTCTTCGGATGTCCATGTCGGGTGACAGGGTGCGACCGGCACTTTCCAAAGAGGGATGATGTCTGGCTCTCTTTCAGGAATCTCCTGGGTAGAGGCCATGGCTTTATTTGACGACATAATAATTAGTGTCCCGTCACTTCGAGCAGCACTTTGGTTTCTCTGGAAAACGCTCTGGAATGGAGCCATTGCAAGCCAATGATTTAAGTTAAAGCCGCCAGAAGACACAGTTGTGTCGGAGTCAGTGGAATTTTGGGGCATCTTATTAGTGGTCAGGGTATTTTCCCCAGGGAAAAGAACCTACATGGAGTTCTTGATTTTCCAGTGCCTAAGACAGTTAAGCAATTGAGGCAGTTCTTGGGCATGGTTAATTTTTTTACCGGCGCCATATTCCTAAATGTTCCGCATCGTAAGCCGTTATCTTTGCAGACCGGCGCACGTGTTGTTTTTGACGCCGGATGTCTAAACAGCGTTTTGAAGAGCTCAAAAGCTCAGACGTTGTGTGTCAACATGTGTTACACGTTTCCGAGGACCTATGGTTTGGATTCGCTGCACTTCAGAAAGCTCAACGTTGATGCTTCGGACATGGTGCTGAAGCACATCTTTCGACTGCAAGAAGATGGCGCTATTCTCGTGGCCTATATCTTCTATTTTCTATGGTACTTTTCTAAAAAACAGAGACGCAGCGTATTCTACGTGGAGCGCGAGTTATGCACCCTTTACGATGAGGGACAGTGAAGAGCCTTACATATCCTTGTGATTTTCTTTGTGAGATCTAGGAAAAGATGTTTCTATCGATCTTATTAGCGAGAATATGAGCTTTCGCTTTCTATATTTACAAATTATGTTCGGCCGCTGATGCGGTCGATATAGGCTAGATCTTTAAATGAACTTAACGAATATAACTACGAAGTTATATATATATGTGTGTGTTTTCGGGGTTCCTTTGGATATTTTAACTTGAAATTTGGCACATACACTCTCCTGAGTAGGTGCTTATTTGAAGAAAATTTATAAAAAAAAATGAAAGTTTTTTTTTTAGCCCCTAACCCCATTTTCAGGGGTTACAAGTAACCCAGGGGTCTCAAACTTGAGACTTTTACTATTTAAGAGTAGAGGGGTCCTTGGTGTAATTTTCAAGGGTGTAATCTAGTTATAAAGGATACTTTAATCTTATGATTTTTTGGTACTTTGGTTTTTTCATATGCCTGGTACCGGACTAAATAACAATTTTATGCTAATAAATTCTAATTTCTATATGTAAATTGATTATTAAAATTAATATTTACAAAGGTTTATTAGTAAAAATGATGAACAATGTATTCACGATTCCTCCAACCACGATCCCAGGTTAACCACTCGCGAATACAATCATCAATACCCAACAGGAAAACTGGCCATGAGTGGAAAATGAAGTAATTTAAAATAAATTACGACATTAAATTCCCCACCCAAAGGAAACCAAACAGAAAAAATATAGTTTGTTTGTGTAAGATTAATGTGAGAAACAAAGTAAATAAGTATACCTTCTATTCGTCAGTGAACCGCGTCCGAAGAGGAGGATGAAAGGCTAAAAAAGTGACCCATACAAAGTGATAAAATCCAACTCTCAAGTCTTGCATACTCAAATCTCAAAAAACACCCTTCTAACTTAACCAAAAAAAAAATAAATATATATAATATATTGGTATATATATATATATATATTTTTAAATAATATATATATAATATAATATATATATTCTATTTATAATATATATATATATATTATATAATATATATATGGGAAGGTGGGTTTAACAATGTAAACTTGGGATTGCGTGTCTCAGTGACGTCAATCGGTTCCGATTCCATCAACAGCAAATATTGAGTCGAGAAGACTTATGATAATTTTTTATCACAGAAAACCCCTTCCCAGAGGGTCTTCCACCCCAAGACAGCTGCTTTAATTTTATTGAAGGTTTTCCTTCAATTTTTACCTAATTTAAAGGTTTTTACCTTTACTTTTTCCTAACAATTTCGGTATGAATTATGAGATGAATATGAAAGGCTATCGAAATCACATTTTAAAATATTGTTGGGATCAATTAATAATCCCAACCAAAAAACAAACGCGATTCACATTCGAAATAAAAAGTATCAGTAAGAAATTTAATAGATTATTTTTAATGTTCGATAGTAAGAGAAATTATATGATAAAATTTTTTGTTGTCGTCTAAATGGACAAAAAGGTTGACGTCGAAGCTTATTTCAAATGAATAAAGCTTTAATTCGACGGGAAGCCAGGATGTGAACCTAGCGGCGGTTCCTAGGGGGAGAATTTGATGTTGTGGGTGGTTCTTCTACTGCGGAAGAATCATAAAAATTACTATGAATTTCCAAAGGGTAAAGATAAACGGCACGAGTAATTTCACCTGTTCTCGTACTCAAGGAAACCGATCGTACATAGATATCAGTACGAGGAAATGCAATCTTGCAATTTCCAAGTTGTAAATTGAATTTGTAAATTTTTAATTTTTAAAAGTTTAATAATATATAAACTTACACCAACCAATTGGTGAAGGAGGTGAAGTAAAGAAATTTCAAATAGAGAATACTATAGTATTTCCTTATATGGGAAGAGGAATTTCAAGGAAAGTGAGTTCTCACAAGTCTCAGCAGAGACAATGTAAATTGTTTTCAATATATTTTTTTTTATAAAAGGTGATTGTTTCACACAACCTCAGCAGAGGCAATTCAAATTGTTATATCAATTACTGAACGCAACTATTTTTAGAGTGAGCGTGAGGATGGGGTCACGCACCGCCCAAGTCTCAGTTCGAGAAATAGAGAATAAACTATTTGTTTTTTATTATAATAGTAATTTTCTTTCTAAATGATAAATGTGATGAGCGTAACTTGATTTACAGCTCCCCTCACTCGTCTGGGCATACGTTGAAGTAGAAGTGGGTGAGAATAGAAACTTATAGACTAAAATATTTGATTGAGTTGGACACTTGTCCTATAAGAAATATAATAGTGGGGCCTGAAAGGCACCACTAAAACAAAATGGTATTTTTTTACCCTAAATAATTTTTTAAATAAGTTGGGAGTTTCCCAAACGTCTCAGTTAGAACAAATATTCTTATTCTCGAGAACTTAAGAACAAGAGAGGGGTGCCAGCAATAACCCAGAGCAAATACAAAAGAACCAAAAAAAGAAACCAAAAAATCAAGAAAAATAACAAGAAATTATAGAAAGGTATTTTATTCAGTAAATCAGTATATATTGTTACTTTCTAGCACAAGTACCAGTTTTGACAAATAGAGGGGGTAAGATAGGTTTGATATGTGATTCAAAGCACACTAATCACCACCTTTTGGCTAATCAACATTTTTGTTAATAAGCACATTACTATCTAAGTTTCCGTGACTCCAGAGATAGTACTATTTGCAAGTCAATTTTTGACTAACTTTTGTGAAAAAATATATAGAGTGTTACATAATGAGGTAGGAGGGATCATACCCCATAGTTATAGGGTCCTCCTGTTTCTCAGAAGGACATAGCTCTTCAATTCAAAGAGTTTGTTTATAGGTGGTTGATGAGAGGAAATCAAGAGGTTTCTCATAATATATTCTTCTCACCATTTAGTGATAATAATAAGTGGGGGTGGTCATTAATCAAATGAGACAACTTCCCCCCTTTTGTGGAATAACTTCCCTTTGGTGGAAGTCAATAGTATTTTATTGTGGTATAATTTCTTTCCTCGGAAAGAAAAATGGGTAGAGTTCTTTTTTTAAATCAAAAGAACATTGTAAAGAGTACTTCTCTTTTTTAAGAGAAGTGACAAATTTTTTCTCCTTTGTTAGGAGAACGAGGTATATTATAATCGAGTTTTAAAGTCTTTACCTCTTGATCTAGGTGAAGACAAATTTTATTTTTACCTAAAATTGCAATAGTCATATTTAGTTTAAAGAGGTTATAATTAAATATGTAGATGTTTTTGTTATTTTGTGATGCATACTATACCATTAACAATTTGCATCACCAATTCCAAATTTTCCTCCTTATAATATTTCAATAAAAAATTGACTTTATGGTGAAGTGAACCAACTGCAAAAGTTTCATTCATAGCTATGAGTGATTTCAACTGATTTTTCATTCAAGGTTGGAATATAAAAATGCAAGAGTCAACTTCGTGAAAGGTCCCCTCCACGAGACTCCGCAAGGTGTCTCTCTGTTGTATGAGGGTAAAAGACCTCAAGTCAAGCGGGCCGAAAGGTCGGTAGCGTGGAGAAGCCATGTTGACTTCAAAATATTAGTTGTATAAAAATATATACATATAACAGTTGTCAATATCCTACACTATCATCTTGTACAGTCGTGTTGTACCAGTACAAGTACTTAGTACAAAAAATAATGTGTCTTAGAGGGAAAAAAGATACATTATAATATTTAAATGTTATCAGATTTAGAAGAATGTAATACACCGATGAACGACCGAGAGGTTATAGTCGTGTAATGAATAAAAATAAGAGTATAAGTTAAAAATTTATACAAAAAAGAAAGGTGTCTACGAGGCGGTACAAGAAAATATACAGTATATATAAACCAAGTTTAATTCTGTTTTCTGAAAGAAATAAATATATGTATATAACCTTTCTAGCTTCGGTATAGTAATTAATAATACCATTATATAAAGGCAATAAAATACTGACAAATATATATAATAATTTAAAAAATATATATATAAACGAATCTTGTTGAATTAACTCTAGTTGAGTCCAGGACGGAGCCTGAATTGATTTACTAGTGAATAAGTGTTTTTTAAAATAAATCAAATAATATAAAAAACTAAAATTATTAAATATAATAAATATATATATAATATAATTACTAATATATATTAAATTATTAATTAATATATATTAGTAAAAATTGAATGTAAAAGTATTAGTAATACACTTACAAATTATATATATACAACTTTTATTACCAGTGATACTCCCCCCCTTTTTCAATTATTGAAATTAGGTATATATATAAAATATTTCAGTATAACAGTTCGAATGACACACTTCTAACAATTTTATTCACAACAAATTTTATATATATAATATAAATAGAAAACTTAACTAATTATTTTTAAAAAAACGTGTGATTTTTTCTTTACACCACAATTTGATAAAAATATTCATTTTTTTCAGGTAAAATTAATTAAAAATGAAAAAAATAAAAATGAAAGAAGTTCAAACCTTTTATTTCGGTCGAATGTACATTTTTATAAATATATAATATATATAAGACATATATAAATAATATAACAATATATACTATAATATAATAATATGATATTAACAGTCAACAATTACTGAACAAGCCTAACCATCAATATCTAAAGCAATGAAACAAATTCAGAAAGGTATAAAAATCTACCATTGAGTTATTCTGACTTCTTTGTCTCTTTATTCTATCTTAGGTTCATTCATTATCGCTACACCCAATTCCAGGCCCTATCCATGTATTTTTTTTTAAATGTACCTGTTCTTAAAATTTTTATTTAGATATTAAAAGTTTGACCATATGATATACTCAGCTTCTGAAAAAAACTTAAATTTAGATCTCTGTAAAGTCTTAATACTATTTTTAAGTTAACATAGAAGTCAGCAACAAAGACTCTCTTTCTAGTACACTGGTCAAGATAAAAAAAGATAAAAATAATAACAATCAATTTCATATTCCTTCCTCCAGAGAGAGTTTCCAGTCATCCTTTATTTATCTACATCTCCATAATGCATATTAGCAACTAAAATTTATCAATTATGCAACTCAAAAGTTCAAACTCTCTCTCTTTGAAAAAGAACAATTATTATTATTATTATTATTATTATTATTATTATTATTATTATTATTATTATTATTATTATTATTATTATTATTATTATTATTATTATTATTATTATTATTATTATTTTAATAATTCATCTCTTTAACTTTTAAGACTTTAAGCATAGCAGAGAAACATTTAATATCTGACACATTATGCTATCGCTTTTTGCCATTATACTTAACTTTTCAATATTTAAAAATCATTGGCATTTAGGTTTGCAAACTGGCAAATGTCCACGATACAATCACTGAACACCTTTATAGTTCAGATGGACCATATTCCATACAAAAAATTTCTGCTTTAAAACTTGTCCCAAAAGTCTAAGAAATCTACATTATCTGAATGGAAAAAAAATATAAATTTTATTGCTAACTCTTATAGTAGTACTAATCCATTTCTTCCCAAAAACGTACTTTAGCCTATTAAACATATCCCTAAAATCATACACCATCTACCACTTGCTTTCAATTTCTGTATGAAACTCCTGCATTGAGCTGCAATTTTCTCGAACCTATTGTATTGTATATTATTTTTTCTGCACTTGCGTAATCACCAACCAGTAACTCCTCAGTCTTCCTTCATGGAACTGTAGCACTGTATTCCGATCCTCGGATAATCAATCAGGAAGACAGTCAAACTTATTACTACATCACATTGGCGTCCTGAGGATACTAATCTTAACATTCTTATTATTTCTAACTAATCTTCCTATATGCATTCTTGGTAGTTCTATTTCTAATTTTAGTATGTGAATTGATTAGTAGAAGGTAAAGAGAATAGAGAAAAATTGATAGTGATGAATAGAAATTTACCGCCTTACCCATATTAATATTTTGATTTAAACTTTACTTTTTGATTTTGAACACATGAATATGTTGAACTCAATTTTGAAAGTAATAAGCGTTCAAAATTTTACTGGTGAATTTTGAACAATTATGGCAGACATAGTAAAGGAAACAAAATTCTCTAAAACATTTGTGTTACAAGTTTACAACTTAATACCAAACATCAAATGAATCAACAAAATAGAAGAAATATATGTGGAAACATATAAGAATTTTTATACATCTGTTGCAAAAGTTTCATTATAACATTGTCGCCATGAACTCACCTTTGAAGGTTATTTTTTTTACTACAGAAGTAATGGAAAATTGTGCGCAAGGTCTTAGAAAAAATATGATTATGCCAAAACATTTTTGTATTCAAATTTTTCCTGTTGGATATATTAATATTGAAATCGAAATATAATATTGCTTAAAATTCTCCTGTAACAATTTGCAAGTAATCCCCAAGGAAAATTTGATTCCCAAATTTAAAAGCCTAAAAGTGAATAATGTTTGGAAGTGTTATTACATAACATTCTAAGATATCAAAATTGCGATTCCAAAAGAGCAAAACTTTTTTAGTTTTGAAAACATAAAATAACGCGAACCAAGCAAAAATAAATAATGAATGAATAAATTAAGTAAATAATCAATAATAATGAATAATAATAAATTAAATATTTGGAATAATCGATAATATTTTTGAATGTCTGTTACTCAATCCATCTTGGGTTTGAATTTAGCGGGGGGCGAAATCAGCAGGAAGAAAATTATGAAAATAAAAATGTAACAAGGGGAAAAAGAGGGAGTATATTCAAGAACTCCAGTGTCCCCCCTTTTATTTGTATTAGCCCTCAACCCTTTAAGTAACCTGATCAACAACTTAGAGTAATGGGTAGGAGAATAAATAAAAGCAGGCCGATAGTAAATAAGAAGAAGGGGAGAATCTTCTATCACATCTCTTGGTCTATGAGCATTGGAGCCGATTTAAACAGTTGTCATGGCGCTGCAGGGTGAGAGGGCGAGGGCAGGAGATATCAGATGGTGGTCAGCTGATATTTTCAACATGGTCGGAGTATTCAGAATGGATTTTTGGTTGGGGAAAAGTCGATGCGTATGCGGATGTTTATAACAAAGGTAAGATTAAGATACATGCTGAAAACAATCATCATAGTGTAAGTAACACTGGAATCAAAGAACTGTGGAAGCAACGGAGGTGAAGGAATCTTACAAAGTCCCGAAATCTATTTGGAGTAAGCAAGGATGTGTCTGCAATCGACAGGCGTTGAAAACAAAATTTATGATAAGGAAAGGTATTACGAAAGGCATACAGTCTCTGAAGAGTGTGGAAGACAAATATTAAAAACTGCATTAAAAACAAAAAACAAAATAGAGGCATTCAGGTAATGGCAATGCCAGATATAGGAGGATGTAGTATTTGCGAATTATGATTGGCTACCAGTCACATGAACATCATACTCTAGACGAACGTCAACAACAAGGAAACTCTCTCATGCAACACAAAACGAATGTCTAACAAAAACGCTAGAGTGCAGCCGTATATACATCCGCGAGAATGCGGAGGTAGATGGGAATGCCCCATATAGATAGAACCACAATAAATGAAATAGTAAGGATTCAGCAGAAATATATTAGAAGGAAAAGGAATCCAAATTCATGGCTGGTTAGACGACATTGAAGACTGTAGGCCTGAACAACTCGTTTAACAAAATGGCAAATGCTACACTCAATCCGAATTTAACATCGATTTAAGAACACAGGAATGGATTTAATGAGAAAAACCTCTAAGAAAGAACTAAATTTTAAAAAGGAAACCTTATCAAACAGCAAGAAAGAAAGGCCGATGCTATAAGAATGGGTAGAACTTAGAACTGCCCCAACATTTTAAAAAAAAGAAGTACTGGAACAAGGCCTTTTGCAAATGAAAGAAAATCTATCAGAGGAACAATTGCGAGGGGATTTTTTAAATTGAATGGCGAGAGAACTCTAATTACAGCTCAAGATTGGTGCCTAAGAACCAATTGGTTCAGAAAGCATATCGAAGGAGTCGATGGCTCTGATAAATGTAGGATGTGGGGAGAATTCGTAGAGACTGTGCCCCATATATTGTCCGGATGTGAGACCCTGCTACATGTGGGACTATATACAGAAAGAGACAATTCCACATGCAAACTCATTCATTATAGACTCTGCAAAAAAATTTTTTTATACTATCTTGATACCCTAAAATTTAAATAATAATTTACTCACCTGGATTTGTAAGCTCGTGCCCCAATAGTTGATAATGCACCATATCCTAAATTTCTTTCATGATTTTGGCATACCACCGACCTATTTGTCCAAATATAGACAGAATATTGTATAATTATAAACCAACAAGAAAATGTTAGTTAAATGAGGTTGGGTCCATATGAATGGAAAAATATGCCTCTACGAAAGAGAAAAATAAAATACCAGAAACTACGATACACCATCAGAAGGATGTGGTTTTGTTCCCCCTCCTCGCCGAGATCCACGTCTCAACCTTCCCTCTCAATCTGAACCCACCTCTAACATTACCCCCAGTCACATAGAGACAATTGTCTCTAATAGACCCACATCATATATTCTAACCTCACCATGACTACTTTTGCCTTCAAATGGAATTGGTGTGGTCTATTTACTCTATTTCGAAAGATTGTTCAACTAATGAACATATGTACAACAATTAATATGTTTGCAGGAACTTCGTACTATGTCATCGTGACTTCTTTCAACAGTCGGATATTAATCGCCGTTAACTTCTATAGAAAGAGGTGAAATGATAGCGGGGAGGGAAGGAATGCTCATTCCAATTCTATCACGCCTTATTCCCGCATCCCTCTCGCAAACTCATACTTCATGCGTAGCGGCAAGAATCACTAGTGGCCCTCGACTTACTATATGTTCATCTCTTAGCTTGCGAGTATAATGTTTACTAAGGTCGACTTTAGCTGATCTTCTTATAAAACAGTTCCCTACTCAGGTTGTTATTCTAGGGCAACCTTCGCCACCTTATGGGGTGACTCTGTCACTCCATCTAAGTCCAAGATCTTATAGATCTCCTAACCCCTTTTCCCTGGGATGCCGTAACACAGGACTCCCAAACCTATGAATCGTTTAAGATTACACACACTTCTTCTTTGTGATTGATATTTCCTTTTGCTCCATTCCCTTATGGATCGTTTTACCTGGTCCCGCTTTGATTATTTACTTGCGGAGCGATCATTACGCCAACTAGCATTAAATGAGCTTGTCGTTTCCAAGCCCAATGCAAACCAACCTCCGCTCGGCGTTAATGATCGAGTGGAGTGGGCCTCCTTTTATTCAGCACACCACCGCTATCCCTTTTCTCCGTTTCAATAACGATTTTCGACTCGTTGATGATGCCTTTTGCTTTTTCCAGAAAGTAGTCATTCTCTCGGCACGGCAAGCTTGCATTCCGCAGTCTTCCTCAGGCAGGCGGTCGGCAACCCCTTGGTGCGTCCCAAGAGTGGCACACAGCCACCGAGAGAAGAAAGAAACCCCTCAGGAACTAAAAAGACCGTACCAGCACTCAAACATGGATTTTTTTAAAGCTAGCTCGCAGCGGAGATCTCGGCGATTAAATCGTCAAACGCGTAAACAATATTTCCGAAATAACATATCGACTGTTAACTCCCACAACTCCGCCCTTCCCTTTAGTGGTGGAAAGTTAACACAGAACAATATTCGTCGCTCAATAAACTCCTGACCTCCACCGTCCTCGCGTTTATTGGCTGATGTAACTGCATACGATACCTCCGCTCCTGCGGTGGTAGCAGAGGATGCCTTAGGTTATAGCTTTGCTAGCCATTCGATTGCATTCGCAGCTATACTGAAGCCTTTCAAAAACTGAAGAACTGGACACAGACTGCCAGATTCTCAACAGCGAAAAGGGCGAAGATCATACCTCACAACCGTCTTTTTACACACTTCGCAGAGTATCAAAACTGCACTTGCTAGTAGCAAAGACGGCGCTCTTGGTCCAGACATGATTTCGTATATATAGCTCCCGTCATATACATCTCGGCATCAGCATTTTTCTGGCATAATGTATTTCAGGTATTTAAGATATAGGATCTCTTTTTCGATCTATTTGGAGCTACAGCTTTTGTAATTCCTATGCCCAACCTGGAAAGATCCGAAGCTGGCGGATAACGCAAAGACAATTTTCAACTTGACTGCCATCCTGTATTATGGAGAAATGGTTTCCACGGCCGCTTTCTTCCCTGTTCTGGAGAGTCGCCTAGCTTTTCACAAACTTCAGTTTGCTTTCGCAAAAATCGTTCGACCGCGGACCCTTGTTAAAACTAGACCACGACATCCGGGAAGCCTTCTCAACTGGTTGAATGGGTTTTTGGTGTCTTCTTTGACCTTTGCAAAAAGCTTAACGACACAAGCATGGAGAACTGGGTATCCTCCTTAACTAATCATTCGCTCGGTTTTCGCGGACACTCCCTCTTTTCATTAACATGTCTTTTGTCAAACAGATCCATCCAAGTTCGGTGCTCCTCTATTCTGTTACCCCACTTACTCTGGATGAAGGCGTTCCGCAGGTAGTGTTCTAAGT
Source organism: Trachelipus rathkii (assembly GCA_015478945.1). Taxonomy (NCBI): domain Eukaryota; kingdom Metazoa; phylum Arthropoda; class Malacostraca; order Isopoda; family Trachelipodidae; genus Trachelipus; species Trachelipus rathkii. The sequence goes on from JABUQX010072782.1 coordinate 29,456, forward strand.
GTACTACAATTTGCTCTTGGATTTAATGCAATCTTTACTTCTATCGCAGCGACGGTCAATTTTTCTCTCCCTATGTTGATGCCTTACGGTTATATTTAGCCGGTGCCAGCCTGGCTTTTCTCGAACGGCAACTTCACTAGCTATTTGAAAATATTTTCCAATGGGGTACAACTCCCATGGCTTCTTATTTTTTCTCCCACCAAACTTCAGCACGTGCTTTTCAAGAACAAAGGAAATGCGAAGAACTGCCCACCGTCCTTCCAGGCAACCCTAACTTTATATAGGACTCGCCCATAGTCTGTAACTCGACAGGTCAAATTTCTACGGGCTCATCCTAGCCGACCACTTAGACATATGCACACGATTATTCAACATACCTCAAACAACAACTTGTCTCGTGCCCTTGACTGTTACGTCATTGCTCAAAATCTTGGGGTGCTGATCGCAGACCCTTACCGTCTATAATATCGCCCTAGTTAGAATCGAAGCTTGACTTGGCTGTGGTAGTATATGGCAGGCCTCCCTACTCTACTGAATCTGTTGGT
>JABUQX010072783.1:0-25001 GCA_015478945.1 Trachelipus rathkii
TTAAATGGAGAAAATAAAAAAATTTTACTTGTTAAATTTTTGAGCATAATAAAATACGTGTTTTTTTTCAATTTAAAAAAAAAAAGAAAGTAATTTATGCACACTTACACTTAAATAAGCGCACTTTTATACGGAATTTTTCATATCACATTTTACCCAGACCCCCTAATAATCCAAAGCCTTGACCACTCTTAATATGAGTATGCAGGGAAAGAATGAAAATATTGACCTGTACTGTCAAAGTTAGCTCTTTTATGGAAAACTAACATTATGGAGAGTCAAAAAAAAAAAAATTTAAATGTTTGAACTGACAAAAGGTTGCAAACTGGACAAAATTCTAGCCAGTTTAATTCTACAAAGTTTTTCACAGAGTGAAAATAAATTGCACAATATATTTTCCTTGAACTGGATGAGAGATTCATTTGTGGTAAGTGTTTGCAAGTTAGCAGATTTGACTGATGCTGAAGAGGATGCGCAGATGGAAATCAGAAATGATAGAGAAACTGAAGAACCTGTCAACAGGTTTAATTCATTCTCATTGTCCCTTTAAGAGGAATATCCCATTATAACAACAAAAGCGATTAAAGCACAATTTACTTTTTCAACGTGTGAGATGATCTTTTCACAAGGAAAAGCAAAGTACACAGCTTCAGACACTGTAGGAGGCCTTGAGGATAAGACTGTCAACCATTCAAACAAAAGGAAACATGAGAAAATACCAAGCAGAAGTTCCCTTTGAATACAATTTGTATTTGAATACAATATTTATCTGAAATTTCATATCTTTAAATAAATGCAGACATTTTCAATATCTTGATTCAATGTGTAGTAATAACACATACAGTGAGCACAATCCCTTCAAAATCTTTAGAACACCATGAATAACAGTATAGGTAGTTACTTTTCACAATAAAATTGATAAGGGCTTAGTTTATTTAACATGAACCTATCGTCATTAATTTTCTTTTAAGTGACCAAATCTACTCTTAAATACTGATGGTGTGCCTCAATTATTTTAGTGTCTACAGTATATATGTATTTTTTATTAATATTAAAATGTTTTTACCATTTTATGCACTCTGTATTTAGCTACTTTACACCCTTATTATTTGATTCTGTACCAAAAAGTTTTATGGTTATAGGTGATTTCCTATTCAGGTGTGTCAGAACTGGATTTTTCAGTTCTGGTCAAATCAACAAAAAATTTCAGCTGGAACCAGAATCTTCTATCTATAGGTATATGGGTGGTTTGGGTATCATATAGTTTATTTTGACTAAGCCAAATTGGCAGGTTTTTAGTTACAGTAGTTATTAAAGTTAAACTGCCATGTTATGACTATAACAAACTTACTAAAGCTTGTAGTGTGGTTAGCATGTACTTTAGCTACTGTAAGTTTTAGCTAACTGTATAGTTTATTCTTTTAGTGGTAGAACTTTGTGTACACTAACGTTTATATTGCAATTATCTATGGTGCAAATGAACAGTTTCAAAGGAGAATAAATGGTAACTTACATCTTTTTACCTGGGACAGTCTTGATAGGCCCATGTGGCTTCTTAACTGTCTCTATATTTCTAATGTTTTAATGTACTGTCTTATATATATATATATATATATATATATAAGTATATATATATATATATAATACCAGTTTATATATTATATATATATAATATATATATATATATATAATATATATATATATATATAATTTGCCCGTAAATATAAGTGAATGTCTTAAGAGACAGAAGGAAAGGAAAATGAGAAATAGCATAAGATTGAAAAGTTGCTCAAAAACATTTTGTGAATAAAAGGTTAAAAATGATTTATTACAGAATTATGTTAGCAGGAATGTTTCATGTGAGGAGAGGGTAACTGGCCAAGCAATCTGGCAATTCATTTCTTGTAACAACTACAAAACTAGTATTTGAAACCAACTGGTCGAGAAACATTTTCTAGAGAACTGGGAGAAAGATAGAGGTTAGATAAAAGAAAATGCTAGTCCACTAATAAGGTGAAAACCATCCCCAGGGTGTAAAATGCTGGGATTGGGATTGGAAACCAATGCTCCGAGAAGCACAATCTTCAGTTATTAGAAAAAGATCTTGAAGGCTAGAAGGAAGATGATGCTTACTTATCCCATACCCTGAATTTGAAATTCCAGCCAAACCAGAATTCTGGTAGTTACACCTCCAATTTTATAGGTTATTTTTTTTCTTCACTGGGCGTAACAGGTATCCTTTCATCGGTTTCCAATAGCAATCTACTTTTTTTGATATTACAGAATAGCACCTTCTACTCAAAAATCAAATAAATAAATTGCTTTAAATCATTAATTATTAATTAAATTAAGCAATATCACTTACAATAGCAAAATTTCCCTATAAATTCTGGTACACCTATATAAGTTTATAATTTGATTTATCAAGTTGGATATTACTTGTGTAATCATGGAGTCAAGTTAATTATTTGCATGATGAAATTTAAATTGAAGGGACATTTAAAGCAAATGGTAACTGCTTTTTTATTATTAGAATAGTCTTGATAGGTCCATGCTGCTTCTGTGCCTATTTTCTTGTTTTTATATTCTAAATGTCATCTATGTTAAGATGCAGAACCAAATAACCAGTGCCCCAAAGAATTGTCCAAATGGAGAAAGGTAGGCTACTAGACCTGAATTTGTCAAAAGTATTCTGCATATCCAAATATGGCCTATAAAAACAAGAGTCAATCAAGCTATACCTTGATCATCCATATAATGATTAATGATCCATCTTTTTTTTTTTTAAATATTAAAAGATGCTATCAATAATATCATATATATATAACAAACCATTTCAATCATTAACTTTTCCTTAAAAAATACTTTCACATCAAGATGGTATATTTCTTCTTTCTATTATGACCTTGATAGCCTATTGTAATCTAATGAAAGGAACTACTCATATGTATTTTGTCAAAGTGAAAACATTTTGCCTAAAAGAAATATCCTAAAAAAAAAATCCTGTTCTTTTAACCTATCTTTGTAACTTATTCAAAAATTCAAATATTCTTATTCCTCTGAGGTATACTTCCTCCTGAATATCTTTCCTTAAAACTAACTTTATGGATATTATAAATGAATATTATACTATCATTAGAGATTATTATTATATTATAAGGCTAATTATTATCATTATTAATTACTAATAGGCTAATTATGGTATTTGTGAAGAATTACCACCTGTAAATAGATTTCTTTAAACTTTCTCAGAACACTTATGGCAATTGTTTACAATAAGGGCCTCTAAATAATTTTTGGTAAAAAAATCATAGCATAGACTAAAAAATTAGTAATTGATAAAAAAAAATGATAACACGTCTTTAGGTAAAAAAGCTATAACCTCTCAAAGTTTGGAATATTCCCATAGGCTTTTCTTACAAAAAAAAAACCCTGAATGGGCCTCAAGATCAGTTTAAGACTATCCTAGTTCAGGTTACAATAAGATTAGTTAAGTATAAACAGATTTACTATATGTATACTTAACAAAACGTATCAACCTGAACTAATAGGGGCCTAAACTGAGACCTAACCTGGATGAATCGAGGATACAGTATCCCCAGACCTAACTTAGAGCCTAGATGGATGGATTTACATTACCATTATTTATTTATTATAAGGGCGTGGTAAAGCCTTAACATCGGCACCACTTAACAAAATATTTTGATGTAAAAAAAATCCTTTGTATTTAAATCATAAAATTAATATAAGAGATTAAATAAAAGTAAATGATTATAATAAAAGTATAAGAAATTATTCTAGGCAGAATATTTCTAATTTGCAATCAGCAACAGTTAGTGAACTGCTCCCAATTCCTAAAAATGAAGAATTCTCTATCTTTAATTTCAAAATCAAACTATGTTAAGAATCACAATAAATTACTCACCTCAATGCTAGTATCAATCATAATTTTAAAGACAGTTGCCGAAATCAAAGCTAAATTATTACATAGCTGATATGCCTCTTGAATAGGCATTTAAATCTATAAGGTAAATATAGATACGAGTTGCCGAATATCTTAGCTTAATGGCCCGAAGGGACATCAAACAAGTACCTTGCCTCCCAAACTTCCAAAATGGATTCAAAAGCAACAGCAGTCAGGAGAGATTTAAGGTAAAAATAGAACAAAAGGAAAGTAGTACACCTGACCTAATTTATGTTGGGCACTGTTTACTCTTTTAATAAAAAAGGAGCATTGTTCAGAACCCAAAGACTAATAATCATTCATTTAAGTTTAAAGCCGCCAAAAAAGAATTAACTCTTACTTTTGTATAGACTTCATAATTTTAAGTAAATATAATTCAAACTTCTATAAAAAATTCATGTAAACTAGACCTACGGCTACATTTTAAATACCCAGTTCTAACAGCAATCTGCCTCAGCCACTCCGCCTCAACTATTATTAAAACCCACGCCCATTGTGTATTGCACGAATTAAAAACAAATATCGCCTAAAGCCAAAAAGTCACCAAACACACAATATTTCTAAATCTTGTAAGCAATTTAAAAAACCCCAAGGTCAAATTTAAACAATAGTAATAAAGCAACCATAGTAAGGTTTAATACCGCAGAATACGAAATATTTCTAAAATTCCTCCCAGCAAAAAACAATCTGCTGGAGGAAAATTAAGGGGAAATTGATTTTCAAAAGCTACAAACAACTTTTTAAACCATAACATTCAATTCAGAACAACATGCAATTGCTCATATCATACCATGCAAATTAATTTTATAGCAAATCCAAAACACTTATTAACAAAAGTCTTAAGCTTCAATATAACAAGCAATACAATTAGTATAAGCAAAGTATTCAAAATATAATTAACAGGGAGAGGTAGAATAAAATTACTCAAATATTATTGTAGTCACAAGGCACAATGTGTAAAATCAAAATCAACGGATAAACTTTATAATAATTTAAAATTTTACAGTAAGATCTGTAGCTTTGAACCCAGTTGTATGTGGGCCTGATAGCCACTGATATAGCTATTCCTCCCTCCAGATTTAATACCAGAATTAACTGCTTAAATAGCAAAGTAAGACACTGCGGAATGTTGTAATTATAACAACAACAGACCACATGGCGTCAAGGAATTATTTTTTAAAGACAGCCGAGCTTAATGTAAAGTCAATAAAAATTTTAAAGTAAGCATTTTAGCTTTTGAGCCATGTTTGGATATAGACCTAAAGGCCACTGTGTAAACCAAGAGAAACAAAAAACGGAATAGGCAGATATAACGGTAGCACTGCCTTGTGCCAGCCGGTTCAAACCCAGAATTAAAAGGGGCAACTCAAAAGCAAAATCTTTTTATTATATTATTCAAAAACCCCATGCCAGTCAAAAGAATTCTTTTTTTTTCAAAGGAAGCGTATGATCGCCAAATGCAAAACTAAAACAACATTATGTAATTTATCAAACTTAAAGCTTTTATTTTTAATAGCCCATAGGCTAAATAAATAAAAGGACTACACATATGCAAAGGTTAATGTAGACGTTTAAAAACCATTGCAAATAGTTGTCAATATGTAAAATATAAAGTCAAGCTACGTAAGTTAAAATTATAACAGGAATTTTTATTCCAAAAATATAGCCCAAATAGCTAAGGAGTTTGTCAAAAAATTTAAAACCAACAGTCAAATATTAAGTTTATATTATGTAATATCATACAAAATATTTAAACACCAAAGGCCAGACATTCCAATACTACAAAATGTGAATCAAACACACAGAGTTTTAATTACACAAAACTATGTAATTAACTAATTTCAAAAATCACCAGGTGTTCTAATCATATTAACAAAGAGCTAAAACAATTTTTTCTTTAACAAGTGTGTAAGCAACTTTTCTATATGAGTAAAATACAACTCAAGCTTGGAGCCACTTACTCATAGCCATAACCAGGGTGTTCATTTGTAAAACTCCAAGAATGTAGTTAAAGAGTCTCAGTCGACAATGTTTTTAAAGGCGGACCACTGTGAAACATAAGCAGCCCTAAAGCAATTTTTTAAAGCGAAAAACTGTCTGACGACGACAGTAATCCTAATAAAATTAAAGCAAAAAAAAAGCTATAGCCCATTTATTGTCTGTCTAATTTTGTTAAATGTCATGAAATCTCCTTCAAGAACTTTAAATGGGCGAGGTTCCTTACAAAAAATGCGGACCCCTCACAAAATATAAAAAATATGCGCCTCATGAACAAGCCGAAAATGTTCGGTAATAGTAGAGCATATACTACCTTAGACAAGTTTCCTCTCAAAAAGTCAAAAAAAAGATATCTTTATATTGAAATGATATCTAGGACGATGCTACATAAAATTGATAACTATGCTCTTCTAAATAAATAACAATTTCAGTGAACTATTGCTCTAACATATATAACCAAAATAAGAGCGATAAAATAACTTCAGAAAGGCTATATATATTTCAATTACAGATTAATCAAAAAATATGTTGACGACTACTTATTACCTGCATCGTATATCTCTATCTTACAATTTTCACATTACGAATTTAGAACCTCTTAAAAGTCCGTATCTATCTATATCCATATAGAGCCACAACATATCTTAATAGCAGAGCTCTTGTTTAATCAAAAGATTTAAATACCTATAAATAATTGAGAGACAGTGTTTAATATAACCGGCATCGTCATATCTACCCACAAAGAAGCAGAACTTAAGAAATACATAAGCCATTGAAAATACATTCCAAAGGCAAAAACATGTGTCAGAAATATTCCTAATTTTAATAATGCATTGTGTGTATATGCGATCTCACAATTATTACCTGTTTCCTATACACCACTATGTACAAATATATTTCGTATTTCGAGTATCTAAAGAACTTTATCCCATTTACATTTTATAATGACATACCAATAGTGAGAGTCTTATAGATATAGCACATCACAGCCACGCTATCTTAACTAAGAAATTTATACCTTATCATCACAACAAATATAACCCAGCAGTCTCATTATATCCATATAAGCCTTCATCCAGCTAACCAAAATTCTAGTAAGCGTAACCTCAATACAAAAGTATATCCGAGTCCTATCACGCGAAAATTTTACACATATTTATAAATTCTATCCAGCGAATATATCTATCATTTAATCAAATGGAATGTCTTTTAACAGAAACGTGAGTTATGTAGAGGTAATACGGATGATATTAAAAATAAATGAATAGACAACATAATTTAACATTAGATCTTAGATTGGAACTTTAGCAATCTGAAGATGAGCAATTTAATTATAATATGAGTTTTAGATGTCTTAAATTACCTTTTTTTTAATGAGAATTCAATATTTGTTTTTATATACCAAAATATTCATTAGTTGTGAGAAAACCTGTTTTATAAACAAAAGATATTTTTAAATACTACTAACTTTTGATAAATTTTTTCCAAAATACTACCTATTTACAATAAATTTAGAAATCCTACTATAGAAAGCTAATCTAAGTTATATAACCTAAAATCTTTTCAACAACTGAAAATTTAAAATTGGCCACGCGATCATTAACAAATTCATTAAATTATAATTCATGTGTATCTTCGCCAAAGGCTATTTTTTTTTCTTTTTAAAATTATATTTGGTGAAGAATAAAAATAAAATAATAGTTTACGACTAACGTAAAACCTAAACAAGGCCTAGAGAAATATGATAAAGTGTATAATATAATATAATAAAGGTGGAGCAGTTGATCTAATGATCTATATTAAGTGAAATAGTATAATAAATATATGTACAAATATAATATATGTATAAAAAAATTATACAAAATTAAGTAGTATAATAAAAAATCACTGTTTAAATAAAAATAACAATACATATAAAAATTGAATACATTACAACATATAATTTATGAAAATGTAATTATTTCATTTAATATAATATTTCCTTCGAGAAACTTATATAAGAAACACTAATAATAGATAAGCACATGAAATAATCCTAATATACCAATTAATTGACAATAAATGGAATTATATAAATATATAATTAAATAGTTGAATTGTATTTTTTAGAATTCAAATAGAATCCACATTTAAAACAATTACCGCACTATATATATAGAATAAACTCTAAATCAAAGATACATTAAATTAGCAGCCAAATTCCTATAAACGCTATAGAGTAATATGTTGAAACACTTCCATACTCAAGTCTGAGAACTGCAATGTGAATGCAATATTAATTATAAAATATTGTGTAATTTGAGTAAATTATTAATTAAAAAACGTGAAATATACATTAAATGATTGAGAAATAATGGTAAAGTTAAAAATATAAAATTTTCAACAGAAAATACCTGGATTATTATATCAACTAAAAAGATAAATGTTACTTAAGAAAAAGATAAATTCCATATATTTAGGAAATGGAATACCAATTCCGCATTGCATTGTATTCAATTTCTTGTTAAAAATAAATACAAAGCTACAATACTAAAACAAAAAAGTATAATTATGCAATACATACTTTCCAGTTTGTAGGACTGTAGCTTCAATACAAATTGAAAAATTAACAATTTTGAACTTGAAAGGTTTTTGTACTTTCCACATTTAGTGGAATTTAAAAAAAGGTGTTGCATATCATATGCGATATTTTAAACACACCCACACAAACACACATACATTATATATAGTAGAGGTGTGTTTGTTTTGTGTGTTTTGCTGTTGTTATTATGACCTGCTCCCCTGATTCTCCTCGGCCCTATTGGTATCATTTTGTTTGAACCTCCATAAACGCTTATCTAACTCTAATGACACTCTTTTCTCATCGGGAAATTCTCATATATGCATTCATTTCATGACGCTTCATATACCCAGTCTTGACTTTTCATATTTTTGGATTACAGTGTATATACATACTGTCGCGAATCGAAGTATAGGTATGAATAATAACAAAAATGCTATTTTCGTTTGTTACCAAATATAGCTAAAAGACTCAAAACAAATAACCCTACTTTTGCGAAAGCAAGTATGACCTCGACTCTCGCTCAAAATTATTATCTTAGCTCCTCAATGCACAAAGGTGAAAAACAACCTCCAAACTTTTGAAGAACTGACCCCTTCGAACCTGCTCACAAAAAAAAAATATATATCCATTTTCTTTTTATGTTCTCGTGTCTCGGTGGCTAAAAATGCCTGCAAATCAGATGATATACCTATCATTTTTTTTGTATTCTAGTCACTTTACATATAAACAACCCCTATAAACTATGTTCTTCTATTATAACTAATTTCCCAATTATTGAAGCGTGTCGAATGTTATTAACTAATAAAAAGTTAGAAAGGACTCCTCGATATAATGGTGACACACAAAAGGTTCTCAGCAACCTAATGTTAAAGAATTGTCCCAATCTAGAACAAGAAATGGTTTCTATATTCTCTGACCCAGGTTGAACGCGGAAACACATAACCAGGTACACAACAGAGAACTACCACGGTCATAGTAGGATTCAACACAGGTCGAATTCTAAGCAGAGGACAGTTGTCCTCCCTATGCCTCACATGCACCACACGATAGAATTACAACAGAATTGTTATCCTTATTAATCAGAAACTAGAAGAATTCTTTAATGAATCTTAATAATAAGAAAAGTATTTTGTCGAGCATTGTTCAAGGAGAACATACCAAAACTATTATAAGGATAAAGTATAGATGAAACACAACAGAATGATTATAATTACAGGGATTAACTTGGCAGATCAGGTGCATAATAATAGTACTGATTCCAATATTAGGAAAAAATGCGTTCACTAATTTGAAGAGAACAAATAAGATATCACATTATTGAAGAACATTACAACAGATTACAAGGTCAAGTAAAGATGACCCAGAATGTAAAAATTTATGTAGAACATACTTCTTTTTCATAATTGATATTTTAAAGGATAACTCCATTATTAGTGCCAAATCAGAACATTGAAAATATTCTATATTTTTCTTTTATAGTTTTATTTATTAAGAATAACATACATTAGAAATAACATCTGGGTTGTGAAACAAAGACTTTCAGGAAAAAAATAGGGCTATATTCTAGGGATTTTCTCTTTTGTTTAAGAGTGAGTGACAGTCTACGGTATCTCTAATATATTGAAGAGAGGTGAGTTGCCTCGTATATATAATATTACAAAAGTTTCCATACATATAAAATAGATTAGGTCGATAAATAATTCATATTTGTTGATATGAGACATAATAATAACTAGGGACTAATTTAAATACATCAATACAAAAAATGAAACAGTAGAATAACGGGAAGGATATAGTGAGTCAAGAGATATACATTCTGTTCCATATGCCATATATTTATTTCTCCTCTAATTAGCGAACAGGAGAGTGAGAGCGAGCCAGGTCCCTGAACATGTTATGTAGAAAGCTATAAGGAAAAGTTAATAAGAGTACAAACGGGACGTATCACCATTAAAAAGTGGTGTCCTCTAATAAAATTAAGTGAGAAGACTCTATAAGCATTCCGATAATTGTGATATATTAATTTACCGGTAGGAGATACCGGAGTCTTAATGAACAATAGTAATTAAAATAAAGTGATTTAAATGAAAGCACTGGTATAATATTTTAATTAATATCGGTGAGAAAACACTTATAGGATGATTCCTCTGGATGTCTCTGTGTAATTTTTTTTTTTTTTTTGTGTCTCATAAATAACAAAACCTCATTCTTTCTTTAAAAGCGGAGTGTCTAATGATATTTAGACTGTAAAAGACTTAGAAAAAATATACCCTAGTACTATCTAAGCATTAAAAATTGCAACTTTTATAAATTTATTGTTGAACAATTTTATAGTGTAACTGAAAGGACTTGGAAATTAAATTCTAAAATAATTCTTAAAATGGGAAATCTTAAAAACTTGAAAAAATTTTGATATTTTTTAAAGAATAAGTTATGAAGGGCTTAAGTCCTGCCGCTATTAGAAATAATATAGTAGCTTTATTTAGAATGAAAGGAAGGAATTCATCAGGAAGATATTAATGATAGAGACTGTTATGAACTTTAAATTTTAAATTATAGAAATAAATAGGATATTTAATTCCTTCTCCTGAACACCCGAATGACATCGTCATATCACTAGACCATTCAGAATACTTGTATCACGACGATTGAGTGGAAATGATGAAGATTAAGGAAGAAGTGACGTGAAAAGAGTATTTCTACTATAAGCAACTCGATTACTCTTTGTTATAGTAATATTATGAGTGAGAAAGCTTTAGATTATAATTAAGGTACTGTTATTACCTGGCTTCATTCAGAACTCCAAAATTTATATGACATTATAAGAGGAGGCAAACGAAAGAGGACTATTCTAGCAGAACAGAGAGATAAACAATGAAAGATTTAATTGTTATTGTAGACCATATCGATATATAGAGAGTATGGGCCACTTGATGCCTTGGATATAAGCAAATGAAAAGTGGCTTCAAACATTAGAAAACCTTAAGTGATATTTTTAACTGAGTATGTCAAGAGGACATACATCCTTCTATAATAAATAATTTTACTATTGTTAGGTTACGTATGCAAGATATTCCTTCAGAATTACAGCCATAATTAGATTATAATGACTTTGTAGATTGGGTTATATTTTATGGAATATGATTCTGTTTCAGATATGATGAAGGAAAGAAGATTTGGATAATTATTGTCTGTAACATTTAAGGAAGATAATGTGAGATTAGGTTCAATAAGTGAACACTCATTATACCCTGTTAATTAGAATGGGACCTTCGAGGAAAGATGCGTCTTAATTGGCATGGTTTAGAATAACCAGAGTTATAAGTAGTACTACGTAATAAGGACCACAGTAATTTATAATTTCAGGTCTTTTACAAAAAAATTGAAGAGAATGACAAAGTGTATAATTCAACCCAAACAGAATTATTAAACAGAATAATAATGATCATCATAGATAATAAGAACATGATCAACAGAAGTAGTTTTTGAATCAACATATCGACATATGATAGATCACGATTATTGTACTAATAATCCTGCATTAGAAGAAAACGATACGTCTTCTGAGTAAGAGCTAGAATGGCATCACATAACTAAATTTATGAATAACTAGGTTATTTCTGTATCTTAATTGAGTAGGGAACCAGACAACGCCATGAGTAAATGTATTTGATATATATAGAAATTATATATGGGGTCTGACTTGAATATTGAACTCTCCATGAACCTCATTAGTAAATCCCTTATTATAGAAGGCTTCTAGAGAAGTAATGAGCACTAAGGTAAATCCTATACTTGCCTCTGGACTGTAAGATATATAATATGAATACCAGTAAATATTAATCTATTTAAACAGAAGTATAGAAAGCAGTAGGTTGGGAAGTAACAACAGATAGGTTAGATATTTCTTCCGATAAGGGAATTATAGGAACGACAAACTATCATAGATAACATAGAAAGAAGAGGATTATTGAACAGAGAAGGATGGTGATTTTCATTCCTTCCATGTTCTCTATATTGAGACTGAGATCTAGAAGATATCGTTCCTATGTGTATTTGGGGTAGAAAAATTAACATATAAGTAATTTCAAGTTTTAGAATACTTTCCTTTTCTATTTTTACCAACCTAATAAAGAAAATAGAAGTAAGAACCAGTTAAGATATTACTATATGGTTATTAGAAATATCTGGGAAAGAAGTATGGAAAACACATACCTCCCCCCACCACTGTGAACGATATATATGAATTCATTTAGGCAAGTGAAAGAGTGGATACAGTAACCTTATCTTCTTTAGAAAAGATGTGAAATAACTCTGTGTTAAAATAGTTACAATTAATAGTACAAAAATAATAGTACATGATGACTTTTCGTAACAGAATATCACAATAAATGCGCTCGACTCTCAATGTGGATAAAAGGCATTACGAACCCACGGTCGGTTGTATAGAAAAAGCCCGAAACAGCAGATATATATATGTATATATATATATAGTATATATATATATTTATATATATATATATTAATAATATATTTAATTAATTATAATTAATATAGTAGTAAATTATATATATAGAAAGGTAACAATTGTAGAATAAGAAAAAGTAAGATTATGGTTCAATTAACATAGAATCGAATAAAATTCATTAAAGATAAAACAACATGCCTAAAATATGATTCTTTTAAGATTTTAAATTTATGAAAGATACATTAGAAATATTAATTTAAAAGATTTAATAAAATTATATTTTCTCTGATCAAGTAATGAATTTCATCGAAAAGAGATAAGAAGTAAACATAATAAATTTGGTATTATCAGAGGAAATGCCAAATAAAATTGTTTAAATTTGCATGTCACACTGATATGAGCATCCATAATTGGAAAATCAAAATTATATCTATACTATATAAGGTTAAACAAGAGAATTTATTATTTCTAAATTATAAGTATAATTATATTAGATATTTAGTACATATATATATTATAATATATATTATAGTAATAATATAATAAATTGTATTTTATGTTGAATAATATGAAATAACATAATATTTGGTTTACAAAGTGAGAAATAGGCAATTATTGGAGACCTAGAATGACAAGTCAGAGATAGAAAATCTTAATGAAATAAAATTTTCGGAAAATTGCTTTTTCGCTTCAGAACCGTGAATTTACTTTTTAGTTAGATTTTACCCATGTACATATTTTATATATATTTAAAACATATATATATAAAAATATTAACAAAAATCCAATTCAGAGTTTTAAACTCCAGAAATCAGAATTTATAAGCTTAATTTGAGATTGGAGTAAGGTAAAAATGGAATTTTCCACAGAACCAAATTTTGAGGAAATATTAATGAGAATATTGTCCTTTATTCAACAGACAGGCAAGGAGAACAGATGACTCCACAGAAATAACGAAGTTTAAATTGCTTTTAATTTAAAGAAGTTAATTAATATCAATGATAACTCTTTTAAGGAAGAAAAAGAGACGCTAGGGAATGAAACAAATAGTCAAGAAAGGATATTTTCAATAGAACTCTAAAGAAGAAGAGATTACCTAAGCCAACTTAAGTATTAAATTGTATTATAGTATTTTCAGACAAAGAAGTTAATTACTGCTTCAGAAATCTAGTAGAAGAATATGAAGCACTTAGATTTAAATTTGATATTCATTTATCTAGCTAGAATACGTAGAAGTAAAATTAATGGAAAATTTTAAAATGGAACTTTAAAGAAAAGTTGAAGTTTTGAAAACAGAATTTATAGGACATTTTATTTATTTTCCTTATTTTTAGGAAATAAATTTAGACTAACAGTCTTTTGTTTGAAAATTACCAAGACATTATGTAGTGTTGCACTAATTTTACAGAATTTAGCAAATTTGCTCAAATCATAGATGAACTTTAAAGATACTAAAGCTGATATCTTAATAACTTTCATTCTCATAAACTTTTAAAAGGCTCAAGTGACAAAAGTTTTACAGAAGAATATGAGAATGAAACAGACATTTTGAAAATGTTATAGAAAAGGCTAGAAATATCTTTAAAATAGTTCATAAACTATTAGTCAGAAATGAGAAACATATTCTTTGGAACTTTATACCAATTTCTAGGAAAAGAACAAGATAAGACAAATAGGCGCTTGTTCATGGAACATTTATAAAGGTGTTTATTTATTAATTATTTATATTCAAATGTTAATAAATAACATATTGTCTTATGCCTACATAGTTTATAGGACAAGAGAAAAGAAAGAATTTTTGATTCTATTTAACCATTGAGGTTTTAGAAAAGAACCTAGGTTAATATTTTTGATTTGAAACAGAAGGTTCCAAATAAAGAATAGATAGTTTTCTTTAGTTCAAGTTTCAAGAGATTTCACTATCAGAAAAGACCTGATAAGGAAAAATATAACACCAGAAATTAACAATGTAGAATAAAAAGATATCTTCGATCGCTTAAGGAAGATAACCTGTAAAAGAAGGAATTGGACAACCTTTTGAATAGGAATCTCTTCACAGATAGCTTTCAAGAACTTTAATATATTTACATTTTGTTCAACATTTAAAGTGAGTTTTCCAATTGCAAAAGTTTAAACAACCTTTGACCTCAGATAAGAAACAGAATTTGATTTTAAATGAATCTGGACACTTTATTTAGAGTTAAAATGAAAAGCCCATAAGGCCTACTCCTGATTAAGAGGAAGATAGGGGTATATAAAGAACAAAGATTCTTTTATAAATACCAAGCATAAGAAAAGGATAGTAATGGTCAGAAGTTGTGATAATCTAGACAATATGGGGACGAAACTTTTTAATAATTCTGTCAGAGAACAACATACAGAATTATTTGAGACTCATCCGTGGAAAAAAGGAAGAAAATCCTTAATATTTCCAGAACTCAGTAATGACCAGGAATTCCATAGGATTGGAAGGATAAGCCGGTTATTCACTAAGGAGTTCTAGCAATCATTCAGGAATTGTAAAGTTAGCATACTTTACAAGGAATATTTACCGTTGGTTGCTAACTTTTGAGAAACTCGTAGATAAAATTAGGAAAGTAATGAAAACATTCATTTAGGTTTAAAAAGAAAAGCCTCTTTAGGCATTGAAAAGGATTACAGTCAACAGGGAAATCAAGAACTCTGTTTGAAAATAATTAGTGACATAATGGTCAGAAGAAGTGTGTTTAAAAACCACTTGTGTTTCTTATGTTTAATAAGTGCCAAAAAGGGTAAAGAGTTAAGAATAGCCGGAAAAGGGAAAGAGCAGGATTATCCTGACAATAGTCCATCTTGGCAAAGATTTCTACTTTTATCTTGGCAAGGATAACAATCCACCTAGGAATTAGAAGTAAATCCTAGCAAATTTTGGGTAGAGATCTACCCTAATAACAATAATAGTAAAAGTTATTCATGTGAATAAAATTTATGAATGAAAACCTTCAAGAAACTGTTTATAACTTAGTTGGAAAATAAGAAAGAAATTATAAAAGAAAATTATAATTTTAAAAGTTTTAAATTGGTTGTGGAAAAGCCTTTTTATCCCAGACCTTCTTCTCTCAAATACTTAGGAATGTTAAGAAGTTGTAATGAAAATTGATTTCATAAGAATCATTGGAGCAGCAAGAAAGAAATGGAATCTTCAAGTTACCGTAACACCTACAAAACCACATATAATAATAATTGTACTACTACAGTAACATGAAAAAGTTATAAGTTATTTATCAGGAAAAAATAAAGTAACATATGGAAAATATATAGTTTCATATCATTGCAGGAATAGGTTTCAGTTTTGTCTTTATATATATTTTTATATAAAGAAAAACATCTTTTATGTATATTTTATATAAGAAAAAATATATTTTATAGATGTATGGGTAAAGAACCATACATATTACAGAAAATTATCTTTTATAATTTTTATAATAGAAAAATATATTTTTATAGATGTATGGTAAAGAAAACCATACATATTGCAGAAAATATCTCAGAAACTTCACATATTTTTAGGTGAGTTTTAAAAGAGAAACATTGGATGTATAGGGTAAAGACCTATAAATTATTTTTAAGAAAATTAGGAAGAAAATATCTCAGAAACTTCACATATTTTAGGTGAATGTTTTAAAGAGAAACATTGGATTTGTTTTCTCTCCTAACATCTGTTAGTAAACTAGAAGATTGTATGAATTTAGGAAAAGACAACAGATAATTCTAGAGTAAAAATGTTGATTTAATTGATAATCATACCACAGAACCGTAAATAGACTTCAATTTTAGTTCCTAGTAAATAAATAAGGCCTATGGAAAGTGTCTTTACTGTTCTTTTATTTATTAATTCGGTCGAGGTGAAGGTTCTAGTTCTTCGTAATAAAAGTTATAAAAACTTTTATTTCAAAACAACAATATATTAAGGAATATATAATATATCAATAAATACTTAGAGAAACAAAAAGTCAGATTAGATTCAAGAGAAGAAAAATCACCCATACTAAAATTATTCAAAAAGTATAGTTTATATTTTTCTAGAGAGATTAGTACCCTAGAAACTCTTGATTAAATATATAGTTATATATTGACCAAGAAAAGTGTACACATAGAATCATGCTTCATAAATTTGTAAACAATTGGTAAATATTGAGAATGAATATCATGAGGTAGTAATTAGACTTGTTGAAATTTAAAATCTTAATAAATCTTGTGAATAATTTTAATAGTGGAAAGTATTATAGAAAGATATGAGTAATAAGAAGATATGGAAGTAATCTGAAAACTGTAACTACTAAAAAAGTGTAAGATTTGACATATGACACCCAGATTTATTTTTTCACAAAGATTCTCAATTAAAATTCCTTAACCAATTACCAGAAATACAAGAAGTATACCGTCTTTATATTTTTGATTAATTTTTTATATATGAAGAAAAATATAAAAAATGTATATGTATAGTTAATAAATGTATCATTAAAATTGTATGTTAAATATTAATGAGTTTTCTATTTATTAAACTCATATCAAAGAACATTTGAAATTAGTTCTTAGTTCTTTGAACATAATTATCAGATGGAATATATTAATATTAATCATAGTAATAATAATAGTTGAGTAATATAAATATAATAATAAATACTATATAATTTACCTATTAAGATTAAGATATAAAGTAAATATAGTAACTGTCCATAAAAGTCTTTTCATATCATTTCTATCATCTATCAGACAGAAGAAATAAGTTGAATTTTGGCCACTTTCATCTGAAAACTTTTGAAAGATAAGATAGAAAGTTCTAACAGCTTAAGAAAAGAAAAAAATTTCCATAATGTAACCAGGAAATTTGGAAAGATATCATCGATTAGAGATTCTTCATCAGAACCTCATGATTAATCTTAGCAGAGTCCGAACATGAAAAAAGATTGAAACATCAGGATTTATATGAACCTCAGGATTTACATCAGGATTTATATGAACATCAGGATCTATATGAAATGGTGTTAGAAGACATCCAAGATAGATGAATTATACTAATAGGACATTGATAGTTAGTATGTTGTAAATACTTGTAACATATGTTGAGTAGAATAAACCATTCTCTCAATAACATATTCATATATGTATATCCTGGCTTTAAATATTGATTTATGTGCTTTTACAAGAATAGTAACAAAACTCATGTACACATTCTGTACATGCTTTGTACTATGATTCTCTCTTTATAGTCTCTCATAGGGGTACAGAAGGTGAAGTGTGCAGACAATTTTTTTCTCAATTAGGATATACTTAAAAGACCCATATTGTTGTGTATTTAATATATTATATCTCTCTCCGGCGCACAGAGACGAGTGATTTAATATTTATTTGTTTAGTTCGTGTTTTTGCCAGGGTCCAATAGTCATTGATGTTAATACGACCAATAACCCAGAAGACAAAACGGAAACACTTTTTTGAAATTGTAAACTTTATATCTCCGAATGCGTAGTGTATTATTTTTTATTTAAAGAAAATCTATAAAAAACTAAAAATTTAGGTTAGTGAGATTTTTGTACTAGGTGCTCTTGCTTTCCCAAACACCGCTCGAAATAGTATAATAGGCACAGACACATTCAGAATTAATTTTATAATTATAGATAAGTTGGTTGACATTATACAAGCTCGACGTAATTACTGTCCAGAACTCTTTTTTAAAGTTCATGTTCTTTCTTTCTTTTTTTGTTTGTGTAACTTGTAAGCTTTAAGAAAAGTAGCCATATGCTAGGTATAAAGTTGGTCGCTTAATATTTAATATGGGTAAAAATTTTTATTAAATTAAATTAGCATTGTTTTTTTTTTTGTTGTAACTTTAAGCTTCTCCTTCCGGAACCAACCTCTCAGCCGTAATCAGATAAAGTGGTGGTAAGTATTTTTTAATATTAAATTTTTTATGGAAATATACATATACATACCGAATTATTTTTAATCTCCTCTCTCTCTCCTGCTTCCTGCTAAGCGATATAATCACGCTCTCTCCCTCGCTCTGTATTTCTTGTAACTCTCTGATTTTAAGTATCAGAATGACGCCTCTTATCCGAAATATATAGTGGGTTGAGAGTATTGATTATGCTGCGTGATCATGCGTTTGATTGAATATTTAAGTTAGGCCTCTATGCTATGTATAATCTTTTAAATATATAATTTCTCATTATATATAATCATGAGTAGAGTGTAGCAATTGAAGTGTATGAAGTAATATATTGCTATCTAATTTTACACCATATTTTAGAAATATACATACAGTAATTCTGTATTTAAATTAAGAAGTCATATTATATGTTATATCCTTTAATTAGTATACTTTGCTATTCAGGTTACATTATAGTAAAAATTAACTTTTTAAGTTAATTTCATAAGTGCCCTTCAAACATAAAAATACCTCAGTTATAGATATATATACTTATTTTTTATACATATGAAGTAAGTATTAATGGACACTTGAATGTATTAATCATTAAAAATATATCGACGAGAGATTAATCCTTAAGATGAAAACGTTTTTTGTTTTTCTAAATAGTTTAAACTAGTGTGTATAATAATTATAATATACCCAGAACCCTAACCCCAAAGTACATTTTTAATATCATTTAACGATTGAATAATTCATTGAAAAATTTATGAATAGGCGGACCATAATAAATTAAAAAATTTTAATATTCTATAATTTAATAAATTTAAAAATCTCGATAATAAACGTTATATTTGTGGAGCCCAATCTCAAGACTTTAGAACTCTATAACACTTCTCAACTTGTTTCCCTAGTAACAATTTTAGTTCTACATATACTAGCATAGACCCACCGACCGTATAAACATTGCTTTACAAATACATCTCCCATATGCTTAATAAATGGAACTTAGACAGTAAGGAATTGTGAATATATAGAAATCTAAAGTGCGTGACGCGGTGCTAGATTAATTGTCGTATACGTCTCAAACATAAAAAAACATAAGTAAACCAGATGGATGTGACACTTTACATTTTTCTCATACATGTACCAATTCAACATTCGCCTTTGGCTTGCTTTTTAATATGTTTATATGTTCTCTACATTGTATAATGCTTTCACATAAAGTGCTGCTTACTAATATTATTCTTACCCGTATAATACTTAGTATGTATAATTTACTCAAATGTATCTACTGAGGATTATATATCATCATGTGTAACTTTGCTAACCTAGTACTGTGAACCTTTGTCCATCTTGAATTGTGATGTAAAACTTTTCTTTTACTAACATTTCATGAAATTGATCCAGAAGACTAATACCTACTAATTAGGGCTCTGAACTCCATTATTTTGTATTAAAAATTATTTGTAATTAATTTATATCAAATTTATCTAATCAGATTAATATTTGATTCAAAGTTAAGTAAAGTAGCTTAGTATGACTTCATAACTAATGCAATAAGAATTTTCATGATATAAAATTATAGTTAGTTTTGAAGAATTTTGTAAATTTAGATGTGATTTATAAGTGCAGTTTTTAAAGAAACCATCCTATAGGTCTCAATTTCATGCGCGAGCCAGGAATAAGTGTTGCAATAATTTAAATATTGAAATCAAATAATAAAGTTTAAATAATTATATCATATTAGAGTTCGAGACACGTGCAGCACATAAAAAATCTTACTTGTTGTTAGCTCTCCATATATAGTCTATCTCCGGCTTAACCAAATTATAATCATAAATGGATTCCAACTTATCTGGGTAGTGTGTAATTGAAAGACATCTATAATTCCTTACTCTCGCTTTATTTAGAGAGACATGCAACTCTGTCGCTTACGATCCATTAAAAAACAAATCTCTATGCTGTGATTAGCGATCAAGACCCCTACCAAAGATATCCGGCTATGAAGAACGAAGACTCCTTTAGAGGAGAACCCCACATTATGGAAATCTATCAATAGGAAATGATTCATACATTCAATCCTACTCTAAGAAGACCCATTTTTATGATACTCCCTATAAAGACAGAGAAGAGTACAGAAAAGGACAATGAAATGAGACAGATAAAGATGTGGAGCGGAAGAGACTGAGAGGTTTGGATAGGTCATTAGAGGATGTTTTATAGATGGCATATGACCATCTTTTAGTCGTGTGATCAGTCGGGACAGATTAAGATCTATATGGGGATACTTATGAAACAAGGTCTTAAACTAATTAAGATTAATTAGTTTAAGGCAGTTAAAGTCTAAGGGGAGATTGTTGAAATATTAAAAGTTCGAAATGAGTAAAATAATATTAGATTAGATCAGAGAGGGTTGAATAAAACAGAGTCCCAACTAAATTTAGATATAGTAGTTTCTTTTAAAATAATAATAGTGGGGAATCATAATCTCTATTATAAATATAAAAAATAATTAATATTAGGTACTATATATTATATATAAGAAAATATATGTATGAATGAAAATATATTATACATAAGAATGATTATAAGTTATGGTATCTACATTATATATATTAATGATTTAATTTTTCTTTATTTTTTTTTTTAAATTATATTAAGCATTATAAAAAGACAGAGGTAATAGTAAATCTCATATTTACAGCCAAAATGCCGAAAGGCTAGGATGTATTGAGAGTTATTGGTCTAGGTAGCAGAAGTAAAGTTAACCTCATTAACATTTTATATGGCCCTTAACTAATATATTATTTAATTTAACTTAAGTTATTAAATAATATTTAATCTTTATATTATAAATAAATATAATATAATTTGTTATTAGGTTTACTGATGGACAAAATAATGGCATAATTGTTATTCTACTGTAAAATTTAATGTATACAAATAAAATAATAATATATAACAATGCAAATATTATTGCGTATAGTAGGCATCAGTCTAAAAGTAATATTAATAAATATTAAATTGAATAATAATTAATAATAATAATAATAATAATAATAATAATAAGATAATATAATAGTAATAATAATAATAAAATAAAATAATTTAATAATTACATTTCTGTAATATTTAAAACTCTGTATAGTATTCCTTGAATTAAATTCTTAAATTATAATTTTAATGATAATAATGATAAAAATGCTAATTTATATATATGATATTTATATATTATTATTAATGTAATAATAATTTTATATTATAAATGTATATTATTAATTATTATATAATATTATTTTAGTATTATATAATGATTTTTGCGCTTAAGAGTCCATAAGTAACTAAGATTCAATTTTATAATAATTATGTAAAATCTCTAAATTATTATAAATTAAATTTATTTTATGGTAAATTTAATAGCATTATATGTAAATCAATTAGTGTTTATTCTATTGATAAAAATAATATATTTATATATATATTCTGTAATTTTTAATTATATTTAAAATTATTGTAACACATTGATATAATATATGATTATAATTATTAAATTGCGAAAGATTTATGCTACATATTGGTTAAGAGTATAGTGTATGGTAATTTTTAAAGAGTGATCAAGTTGGAGCACCATATAACTATATTTACTATTGTTCTAATTGATTACACGGAGTCTGTATTTTGCATCTAGGTTTTTTTTGTATGTATTACTGAGTTTCATAATTATGTGTTACATATGATATATGGAATATTATGGTAGAATATAAAGAATTTATATGGAATTAAATTATCTGATTCGTAATTCTGTTTAAATACTAACATTCCGGTGAAGTCTACATGTTAGTAGTGGTGTGATGAAATCCTTCAAATCGATTTAATTTATTATGATTATATATTTATTATATATATATACTATATATATAATTATATTTAATATTTATATATTAATTTATTATTATTAATTATATATTATAATATTAATATATATTATATTAATATAATTATATTATATTATTATACTATTAATATAAATTATATTATATTATTATATATATTTTATATTATATTATTATATATATAATTATATTATTTATAATATTATATATACTATAATATTAATATTATATATTATTATAACTTATGTAAAGTGTATCGTGCCAATACGTACGTATACCTATTAGTATATAGTAATAGGTATATATATAATATAATTAAAATATTCACAGTATATATATAGTAAAATAGGATATATATAATTAATTATTAACCTAATATAATTATAACGAAAATAAGCTATATATTATAGTAGTGATCATGTAATGTGATAGGCGGTAAGTGTAGAAACGTATATATAATCATAGATAAACTATAATACGTAGTAGATGAAGCATAGAAAAGTATAACAGTGATATCAACCCCACATGCTGAGAGTATAGTAATAGTGATAAAGATATATATATATATTGTATATATGAAGATATATATAATATAGGTATATATATATATATGAATAGATATATATATCAGCAGATATAGAGAGACTAGTAAGATAGTATGATATATATATATATATAGGATGTAGGAGATATATATGATACAGAGTAGAGAGATATAGTGAAGAGATAGAGAGAGAGAGAGAGATATAAGGTAATAATAGATATAGATAGATAGTATAGTATATATATAGATATAGATAGAGATATATAGAGAGTAGATAACGGAGGTAGATAAGATGAGTAGAGAGAGAGGAAGGATAGAGAGAATGAAGATAGTAATATATAGAGATATGATATTTATGAGAAGAGAGATAGAGAGAGAGAAGATATATAAGATATAGGTAGATAGATAGATATATATATATATAGATAGTAATATATATAAGAGAGAGATAGTAAGATATAGAGATGAGTAGTAGAGAAAAGTAGAGTAATATAGTATATAGTAATATATAATATAATATACGAGATAGTAAGATAGAGTATATATATATAATGAGATAGATATGAGAGAAATAATTAATAGGATGAGAGAGAAGATAGAGATAGAGATAGAGTGATAGAGTAAAGAGTAAGAGTGAGAGGATATGAGAGATATACTATTAGAAGATATATAGACGAATATAGACTATAGTATGAATAGTGAGAGATAGAGATAGAGAAGATTATATAACCATCACTATAGATCGATATAATAACGCAAGATACGCATATACAATTCTGTTTTCCAAGTGCTGAATCATATTTTATATATTATTTTTTATTATATATTTAATTATTATTAATTAATTATTATAATTATTATTATATTTAATTTTATTATTTAATTTATATTATATTATATTATTATATTATAATTATTATGATTATTAGTTTTGTAATTATATTATTATTATAGTTTTTATTATAATTAATTATTTATTAATGAAATGTTATTTTTTTATTTGGTTAATATTTTGTTTATATATTAATTTATTTATTTATTTTAACTATTAATATGGTATTAGTATAATGATGTTTAAGTACAAGGGAGCATTGAAAGTTATGGTTTTCTACTTATCATATAATAATAATTTATTGCCACCTTAGGTAAATATATAACTCAAAGACGTGTATATTATATGATATATATATATATATATATATATTATATATATATTATAATATATTATATATAGTATATATATATATATATATATATAATATTAATATATATTTATATATATTATATATATATATAAATATATAATAGATATATTATAATTAAATATATATATTACGACTTACCTTTTAGTCATAGGATTATATATACGAGTGTAATTTGTTAATATATATATATATATAATATATTATATTATATTAATTAATATATATATTAATATATATAATATTAATATATATAGAGATATATATATATATATTAATATATATATATATATATATAGATATAATATATATATATATATATATAATATATATTATATATTATAATAATTATAAATATATATATATTAATATATATATATATATATAATACATAATTGAATAAAAATCACCTTTCTCACAACCACAGTCACATCTCCAGGAGTCCTAGTAGGATA
>JABUQX010072784.1:0-10000 GCA_015478945.1 Trachelipus rathkii
GTTGTATTTTTTTGTGTTGTTTTTTTTTTTTAATTTTATTTTTTTTTATTGATTTCATCTCTACCTGTGCCTGCGCGACCTCTTCAGCGACAAACGCAACCGGCGCTCGTGCGCCCCCACGTCGCCTACTTGCACACGGTGTAGACATGAGGGTCCGAAAATGCTCTGTACGTTTAAGGGCTAAAAGTTGCCCCGTTCTGTTGTCTCTACCCTGGGTCCGACCGCCGCGTTCGTTTGTCTCTCGTAGCTATTTGGCGGGCGCTGTGGGTACGTCTGAACTGATTCGCGCTGGTCGCCCCGCATGAGCCCCGACCGCGCTGGCGTTTCTTTGGGTCGGTTCTGTCGGTCCCTGCCTGGCTGGTGCGCCTCGTTTTCCCTCTCTCTAGCCACTTCATTCTCGTGATGCTCTGTGCGTATCTCTCTCAAATCGAAGTTTATAATATAAACTCTACATTCCTCAGATCTCGTATTTGCTTGTCTCTCTGTGATGATTCCTTCTGCGAATCTGATATGATCGTTCGTCGTCTCTCGTCTCTTTCTCTCTCTCTTCTAAAAGTTTCTGATACATTCGTACCTCATCAGTCTCGAAATGGGTATTCTCTATGATCTCTTTCATCTCCGGATATCTGTTGAGAGGAATGGGATCGTAGAGCTTGGTGAGGCGCTCCTCCATATCTGCTCGCTGGCCTCCTCCCTGTCTCTTCTCCGTGAGGTAGTGGGTACCCACGACCGGAGGTCTCTAAGTACTTTGGTTCGGCCCATGTTGACCCCCTTGAGCCTCCTCGCTGAGGGGCTATTATTCGACCTCGGCTTTTCCGCGCGACCCCATCGGTCAGACGCCCGTCCCTCGGAACCTATCCTGCGTGTCAGCGTGGTGGCGTGCTGCGACTTTTGCTGCGGTGCGCTCGCGTCTGCGTCTCCTCATACAGCTACCGGAAGAGGGATCCCCGGCGCCGATCGTTGCGAGGTAGTGCCACATCTTCCGACCCATCCGGCTGTTTTCTTGCGAGAGTGTTTCTCTGGCCGCGTGTCTCGACCGGACATTCGTGTTTACCTACATCCTGCGTCCCCTCTGCATCCCTTTTCCTCTCTTTCTTCCTCTCTCCTTGACATAACCTGACTACGCGCCTCTCCTTCCTCCACTTCCCCACTCATAATAATAATATATATTATCCCGTTTTATTCTCTATCCATCCATCTCCCCCATTACCACTCTCTCCCTACCCCCTCATCCTCCGTGAATGACCCATACTTACGGCTTCCACTTTTGCTTCTCCATCCCTGCTACTTTTCCCCCCACCCGCATTCTCCCCTCTTCCCTATTCATCGCGCCCTCTTTTTCTTTGGTGCTACCTTGATGACCGCGCCTCTCCTCTCCTGTGCTCTTCCCACTCTCGCGTTTCGCACCTCCATCCCGCGTCGTCTTCTCCGTTCTATAGTCTCATTCTCTGATGAGGCTCTACTCCCTTCGTCCCCGTCTGACGCCCTGCATTGCCCTTGGGGCAACTCCATTCTTAGCGTGTGTATTACGGTTGGCTGCGCCGTCTATCGCTGCCGAGATACCTGTCTCGCGATTCATTAACTCTCTCCCTTTCGTAGACGTTTTTCTCTTCTCCCCGCTCTCCCGCCTCATTATTCCTCTCTCGGGGGCCGTCTGGGCGCTGTCCCCTTCAGGCCATGGGTGGAGAGTACCCATTCGCTCATTCTCTCGACCTCTGCACAACGTTCCTCACCTCTCCTCGTGGTGTTCCTCTTTTGCTTCGGTCTGGTGTGGACTAAGTCCGTTGTGTCCCTTCTAGCACGCTTCAACTTCTTATGCTGCGTTCGTTCATCGTCCCCCCTCGCCCACGCTTTTTTTATTTTTTTCGCAAACTCGTGTGTCCATATCCACCCCCACGTCTGTGGGAATAAATCTTCATCACCCCGCGATATAGCCTCCCATCCCTTTCCCCTTATTTCTCCCTCCCTCTCCTGATTAAGCAATACATAGTAACTGATTATTTATAATATTAGCTTCAATCCACTCAATTCCACTGTCATCCGATTTCCATCAATCCCCCCCATGATCCTAATAAACTAATTATCCTTTAAACTATATCTCATGTAAAAAAATATACCAATAATGTTGCTAAGAACTTTGTTGCATTCATTAATTGCGAGTCTCTTTCAATTTTTCTTTCCACATTCCTCCTTAAAAGGTTTCATCCCACGCGTCTGGGTTGAGGTCGAGCGCGGTCAGCGTGTCTCGCGCCGCTGCGTTCTCGGTTTGGATGCGGCCGTTGCCAGTCTAGGAAAGTTCGTGATCCTGCTTATACTGCAATGCGAGCAGCTGTCGCTCCTACTGCATGTATTATTATTTATTTATATATTTTATATTATATAATTATTCTGAAAATTATAACTCTTATCCTACAGTAATATTTGTTTTTAAATTTCGTTATTGCTTGAAGGAATTTTCTAAGTTTTGCAAAATTTTAAAAGTTCTTTTTATTTTTGGAAATAAAATATAATAAAAATATAAGATCTTTATATAAATGATTATAATGTTGTTTTTCTGTTGTTTAAAAATAAAATGATTTTCATTCTTATTATTTTAATGCGTTTTATAGCATTTTTTTGGTTTTTTTTTTTGGGGGGGGGGCGGGCTTAATTCTTTTTTGTGTTTAAAATTTTTATTAGTTAGTTTATTTATTTTTTATTAGTTTTTGGTTTTTCTTCTTGGTTTTCAAATGTGTTTTATTTTAATTTGCATGTCGGGTAATTGGCTGATGGTCTCTTTCGTGTTTAGAATAATAAAAGTGACGTAGTTAATTATATATTATTTATTTATATTATTTCTTTTTTATATATTATATATATTATTCTATATATTATTATTATTTATGTTTTATATATTCTATTATGTTTAGCTTTATATATGTTTATTTATATATATATATTTATTAATGTATTTATAGCTTTATATGTTTACCCATGTTTCTTATTAATTAAATAATAACATATATTTATATAATATATAATAAAAATATTTGTTCCAAGTTCAATTTACTCTGAGATGAAAATGAAAATTTAAAACAAGAAAAATTCACATTTCATAAAATTTAAGTTTTTATTTTGAGGAAATTCTTTTAAAAAATATTGAAGGGTTTAATTTCTTTTGATGTATTATTATATATTGGATATCACTTGGATATTATTTATATAATATATTATATTATATATATATATAACTAATATTTATTTTACCACTGTTATAATTATTAATACTAAATTTCTGATTAAACCATTTCTACTTACACATCTAATTTATAAATAATTAAAAGAATGTTTTGTCTTTAAAAAAATACTACTAGATTTGAATAATTTTAAATGTTTGAAATTTAATAGATTTAGGCATCCTGTACATGGTTGAATTGAACTTAATGAAATTAAATTTTATATATATATTATATTATATATATCATATATATATTTATATTTATATATATTAATTTATTTAATATTATATAATTTATATATATTTTATTTATTTATCAAGTTATTATATTATATATATAATTTATTTATTTATTTATATGTTATTATATTATTATATATTTTATATATTTATTATTATCTATTATTATACCTATCTATATTAATTATTATTTATAATTATACTATATTTATTATTAATATATATTTATATATATATTTATAATATTAATTAATAGTATCTTATATACTTTATTATAGGCTATATATTGTTTATATTATATTATTATTTATATATCTTATTGTTATTATATATTGAAAAATATTATATGGAATTTATTATATTTATATATATATATAATATTAAATGGGGATAATTAATACTGTCGTTTAGGATTATCATATTTTTAATTTATTTATAAAATTATTTTATTTTTTATTTATTTTTTTTTTTTTTTTATTATTTTTTTTTTTTGTTTTATTATTTGTTTTAAATTTGTTTTCATAACTTTTTTTTATAAATTTTATATTTGTTTTTTAATGTTTTTAAGATATCTATTATTAATTTTTTAATATTTTAATTGGTTTGCAATTTGTCATGAGTTGTCTAATTCATAATTTATATATATTTTTATAATATTATTTTATATTTTTAAATAGTTAATATACATACATATGTACATATACATACATATATTATATGTTATATATATTATATTGTATATATATATATATTATATATATTTATATCCTATTTTATATTATTATATTTTATTATTATATATATTATTTATATTTATATATACTAATATTATTTATATATATCTATAGTATACTATATATATATTATATTATATATTGTTGGGTGTAGCCGTAACGGACTTGGGATTTTACAGTTTTTTAAATATTTTATTTAATTTAACTGATATATAAATTATCAATCACTTAAACTTTTTATATTTGTTTTTATAATAATCCAACAATAAAATATTGTCAAAACCGAGTAGAAGTTATGCTAATTATACTGTAAATTTCCTTTATCCTTTTGTTTTTATTATTTTTTTTTTTTATAATTTAAATTTTTGTCTGGTAATACTTCCATTTATTTATCTTTTATTTAATTATTTTTTATTTATAATATTATTATATATTATATTATATTATTATATTTATTATTATTATATATATCATATATATATTTTTATTATATTTATTAATTTTTTTTTAAAGGACTTGCTTTGATAACACTTGTAATAATTTTCAATCTGTTTTTACTCTTATGTAATTATTTCTATAAGAATTATATAACATCTATTTTATCTATTATATATTATTTAATACTATATATGTATTCTATAATAGTATGTATATAGTATATTAGTCTATATAATGTTATAGTATATTATTTATATTATTATATCTACTATATTATATTATATATATTTAATATTATTATATTATATTTTATATTATTTATATAATATATATATCTATATATTATATTTATTATAATTATATATTTACTATTATTATATATATCTATATATATTAAAATTACTATGTTTTTTTTTTTTATGAATATGATCATATTCACGATTAAGATTACTGAAGTAGTTTGCACAAAATTTTTGTATTATGAAGAAATAAGTTTCTTGGAGAAACTGTTTTCAAATGCTACGAGCATAATAAAAGACATATTTACAAGAAATTCTCAAGCTACGATGAACTTAGTAATTATCATTTATAACGTTTATTAATTAATAGTTTTTCAGAAATTTTATATATTATATAATTTATATATATTTTTAATATATTTTATATTTATATATATAATATATATATTATTATATATTAATTGTATGGTATTTGATTGGGATATGGGGTCTTGTCGGTACGTTGACTATTAAGGATTTGAAAGGGTATGAAGATGGATATCTTCAGTACTTTTTGGATTTACTCTTCGCTTTTTCTTTTTGTCTAGTTTTACTTCATTAGATGTTCATTTAGATTGTTGATGAGCATTTTCTTTTATTGTTAATTATGGTGTAAAGTTTTTGTTTTTAATTTTTTATTTTTTTCTTTAAAGGTCTCATTAGCTGGACTCTCTAATTTTGTACACCTGTGTATCTATGCACTATTCTTTAATATTTACATGTGTCAATGTTGTTTGTATTCAGAGTTGCTTCGTTAGTTTAATTCATTTGCAGATGTGGTGGATTTCTAGTGGGATAATGATTCTTGTGATTCTCTTTACAAACATTACTTTTCATGTTCTTAAAATTAAACTTCCGATCTTAGAGACGGTATAATGTTCAACTTAACAAATAATTTTGGAGAATAAATGTGATTGTTATGGAGATCATATATGAATGTTGCTATGGTTGTAATGAGTGAGATTTGTTAGCATTGAGTGATTTTTTTATGTAAGTTATAGTTATAAAAGTTTAATTCGCATGTTTGATATGTTTACATTTATGGTGGATCGGTTCACATTTTGGTGTTGGTTGGAGGCAAGTAGAGCTATAATGTTTTTTTGATCATTTGATCCATTACTTGAGAGTTGATATTGGTGCATATTTTTTTCGGTATAAAGCGAGGTGCTGAGACATTGATGTTAACTTTAACTGTGCTCGTAAACAGAGGTGATTTGATGAAGTGACTATTGTGTGACTTTGGTCTCAGGTTTATCATTGTGCGGTTCTTTTTCAGCAATTTTTGTTTTGTTGATCTCTTTTGATCATAATTTTTTCATGACCAGTACTTCATTTCTATCTTTACGTTCGCTTCTGACGAAATGACGGATTGCATTAGAAAGGGCTGGGTGATTTACCATTTCTTTTTTGTTTTTTATTTTTACAATTCTTTTTAGATTTTGTTTTGAATCTTTGGGAGGACTGTGTGAATGGGGATAGTAACTATTATTATATTTATTTATATATTATAAACTGATATTATTATATATTTATATTTATTATTATAATATATTATTATATATCTTATTAATATATATATATTATCTATATTTATTATTTAATATTATTTATATATTATGTATATATATCTATTATATTAATATTACTGATATTTTTATAGTGGTCGTGTCCTATTTGTGGCCTGCAAAATTTTAATTTTTAATTTGTGATCGCTAAAGGTTGGGCATGTTTTATATTTTTGTGTCCTTTAATTCCGTAGTTGAATTGTAAGAGCTAACATTCTTGTGGACGAGAATAAAGTACCTGTATTATTTTCTTATTAGATCTTTCCTAGTTTTTAAGAGTAGATGAGTCTATTTTTGTGCAAAAACTATTGACTTTGGTTGTTGTTTGTGATACTTGAGAGTAACGGAATTTATCTTATTTTGTGGCTGATAGTGTTTTGTTAGACACATTAAAATTCAATTACAAAAATAATGCAAGTTTATAAAATTTATTGTAAATAAGTCTTAATTGATTATTTATTTATTTTGTAGTAAAAAAAGTGGGTAACAATAAAAGAGTAAAATTTAAATGAATTCTATTTTAAAGCATTTTTACCACATTACTTTCAGGTATTATATTATATAATATTATCATATGTATATTATATTTATATATATATATATATATTATTATATCTATATTTATTATTATACTATTTTTCTGCAAATATTTTGGAGCATTATTATGTAATAATATAACTTGTTCATTTTCTTTTCATATTTCATTGATATCTTTGTTAAAAATCAGTTCAATACGGTTTTTTTAATGGTTTATATATGTTTAAACATTTTATATAATTTTCAATAAAAAAAATATTTTACAATTTAATTGTTTTTTTGCGGATATAAATTGTTAGGTTTGAAGTTGTTGTATTGGAGTATTAAGTTATAAGGCTTAGGTTGTGTTAGGACGTGAGTGAAATTGTTAGGCTTAGGTTGGGTTAGGACATTT
This sequence comes from Trachelipus rathkii, assembly GCA_015478945.1. Taxonomy (NCBI): domain Eukaryota; kingdom Metazoa; phylum Arthropoda; class Malacostraca; order Isopoda; family Trachelipodidae; genus Trachelipus; species Trachelipus rathkii. The sequence goes on from JABUQX010072784.1 coordinate 7,404, forward strand.
AAGTTAGCTAGGTTTAGGTTAGGGTAAGTTGATAGGTTAGAATTGACTAATGCTTAATTTAGATTTAATTTTCATTTTTCATAAACTAATTTTTGTGCATAATGGAATCTTAAGATAATTTTAACAATTTTATAACTGGTTGTACTTAAATGAAGTTTATATATTCTCATGATTTAAGAATTGTGAGTTAAGGGAGCGTTGGTCTAAATCTATATAATATTTCTCTATATCATTATCGTATTATATATATATATTTTATATATAATTATTATATATTTTTATATTTTATATATTATGTTCACAAAATGTATCCTGAAGAGTATAGTATTCTCATAAAATTAAAAATATAAGAGAAGTCATAATTTCAATTATACTTCTAATTGCTCTAAACTGTGTAGAATTATAATATGCTAATATAATCAAATACCATTATATCATTAATATATATATAATAATACTGTTATCTGCTCTAAACTCTGTAGAAATATTTTTACATAATCATTCGATAATATATAAGTAATAATGTACTCACTTATACATAATAATTATAATAATATATAATAAAAAACTATTATATATTTGTACTGAGAAATATACACATATTTATTTACTTATTGAAATACTATATTTCTTTGTGTTTGTGAAGTTTTTTCCAAGTTTAGGACTTTCCAATTCAAATTCATGATCTTGGAATTCTTGAAGAAGTCAAAGAGGAGTACAAATTGTCAAATACTGTTTTGAAACTCTGTAGAATATTCTTCCATATCACCTGTGGTATTCTATCGTCATGTGAAGTCAATTCATTAAATGCTTTTAATAACTTTTTCCTTTATTAACATATTTTTAACCTAATCAAACGTGAAATGACGTTCTGGTGGAGTTGTTTGGGATTGAAAGACTCCTTCCAATCGTGGCATGAGGGTGGTGGCTGCTCCTTTGGTGTCCTCCCGAAGAGGCCGATCGAGAATGAGAAGGGAGAGTGTTTTGTTGTCCGTGAGAGTGGCTGTGGGATGAATGAGAGTGAGAGGAATGAGAGGGGTGCATGGCTGCTCTGCTGCTACTATGGGTTTTGACGGGAGATTGAGCCCTTTGATGATGTATCTGATGATGCCCTTGTAACAGATCTGCTGGAGGTGGCGCTGGTAAGGGTCGTGGTGCGAGGCTGGCGCGTCCTCATACTTCTTCATAATGGGTTCGGTGGAGATTTCGAGCAAGACAACAAGCGATGAAAACGCCAAACAACTGAAGTTAAAATATTTTTAAAAATCAGAACAATGGAATGATAAAAGCATAATACATTCTCAAAATACAAATTAATCATAGTAGACTAAGACCGAACTCATTAACTTACTTGGAAGCCCGCAAGGCCAACAGCGCAGCCCAAAAATATAATCCACTGAGATTCCATGAAACTGATAACGACTGAATAACATCCCTGGAATAAAGTCCGCTTTAAGCTTTACTTATTGAAAAGCTAAAATATTTCTAACAAGGCTACGGTTTCTTACCTGAGAATAAAGCATGCAGACGTTTTCGTGAAATTCTCTGCAACACGACAAAGGGAAAGGAGGTTCATGTGTTTGCCCAAAAGGCATTGCTACCCAGTCACTTGCATTGTGAATTCCACAACACCTCAACTGCGAAAAAAAATGTTATTTAATTAGTGGGAAAATATGACTAGTAAGTAAATTTGTGAGAAAATCCAAATTCAAAAAAGCTTTCACAAAAATGCAATTGGGAAATGAAGCTTAAAGCTAAATGTTTCACAAGTATTCTCACTTGGTAGTAGGACTGCGGAGCCGGAGCCGAAGCCCCGGAGCTACATGGTTTTAAGTGGAGCCCAACCTGAAATTTTTTTAAGGTGGAGTTGGAGCCGAAATTTTTATTTTTACTCTAAAATAAAGGAGTTCGGGGCCGGAGCCTGGAAATTTTTAAACTGGAGCCGGAGCCGGAGTCGGATTAGAGTATTTTAAAATGATGGAGCCGGAGCCGGCAAGCTCTTGCGAATGATGTATTTTATTTAAAGTTCACACCACACGTTCTATTTAGAGAGAAATTTTCTCTAGAGAGTTTCTGTATAGGAATCGAAAGAGGAACCTTCGAGGAGAACTCTAAAGACTATTTCTCCAAGAATCGAACTCGATTCCCTCGAGGAGAATTTCTGCAGAGCGTTTCTCTCGAACCATGAACCTTCGCTACTTTACTTGCGAATGATGTGGTTACATTGAATTTGATATCCATTGAAAAACCAAACATCTATCGCTATTGTGCTGAATCCTTTTATCTCTTCGCAGTGCTACTCTTCGTCAAGTCTAGGTTAGGTCAGGTGTGAAGATTCCAGGCATTTCATGCTGTAGAAAAGTGGTTGTAAGATAACTCAGTTCCGGGTTCGATCCCGATTCCAACATTCACACCCACAAAACTAATATGTATATATTTTTTTTAAATAAAAATCCTGCACCTCAGGGGCATTGCCCTATTGAAGGAGGGAAGCTCTCTAGGAAGTTGCTTCCTCTGATTCGCATAAGGGATCGAACCAGCGATTTTCACAACGTTCACAAAATTAGTTCAAAATTTTTATTTGAGGGAGCACACAC
>JABUQX010072785.1:7500-15000 GCA_015478945.1 Trachelipus rathkii
ATTATAATATAATTAATTAATTAATATATTATTAATATTATATTAATTTATAATTAATATTAATTATATTATTATATATATATTAATATATATAATATTATTAATTATAATTATATATATATATATATATTATTAGGTAATATATATATATTAGTAGTTAATTAATTAATAATTTATTATTAATATTAATATATATTAATAAATAATTTAACCTTTTAATAAATAATTAAAATATTAATATAAAAATAACTCATAATTAATAATTAATATATTATTACAGTATATATATATTAATTAATATATTATATAATATATTATATATTTAATATATTAATTATATATATTAATATTATAATATTAATATTATAATTTAATATATAATATATATTGGATTATATTATAAATATGTAGTTATATAATAATATATATATATTAATTATATATTAATATAATATATTATATATTATTATATTATATATATATATATATATATATATTATATATATATAATATATATTATATATATATATATTAATATATTATATATATATATTATATAATATATAATTAATATATATATATTATATATATATAATATAATATATATATCATTAAAGGCGAGCCTTCATATTTATTATACTATACCTCTGAAAGAATACGGTTTTAATGTCTCACAATTGCAACTCACTAACTAACTATCCGTCAGAGGTAGGATTGCAACTAACCTGGAGCGCGATTTATTCTCTATACTCGACAACCGAGATCGATGCCTGCGGGAGACAAAAGGAGTGGAGAGGTCGAATTTGAAAGTTTAAGTTTTTCAAAAGAGTTGGAGAAACAAAGAGAAATATTATTAGTGTATTGAGAGTTTGCCAGAATCTTTTAAATCGGGCATGAAGGGGGGCGATGCGCTGAATAAAATATTAATATTTATTTTAATAAGAAAAATTAAGTTATTTCTTATACACGAAGGAGAGTATTAATATAACATATATATATATTAAAATATATATAATTATAATATTAATATATATTATATTATAATTAATATATATTAATATATATTAATATTAATTATTATTATATTATTATATTAATATAAATATATTATATATATATTTAATATATATCCAATATTATATTATAATTATTATAAATATATATATTATAATTAATATTAATAATTATATATAATATATTAATATATATATTAAATATTATAATATATAATATATATATATTATAATAATATTATATATATATATAATTAAATATATATATATATATATATATATATATATTGACATATAGTTTATAAAATGAGTGAAAAAAGAAAGTGTCGGCAATACTCGAATGTATAGTTATACCTTAAACATAGGATTCTTCATAAGTATATATATATATTATTATTATTATATATTAGTATATATAATATATATTATATATAATATAGTATATAATATAATATATAAATATATATTAAATATATTATATATATATATGAGTATATGATATATATTATATATATATATAATTATATAGTATAATATAATTATATATATTATATATAATTTATATATTATATTTATACTGTATATATTATAGTATAACTATTATATAATATTATATAGTATTATTATATTGTATAATATAATACTTATATATATATATATAATGGTAATAGCGTATATTTATATAATATATATAATATTAATATACCGTATATATAGTACCGTAACCTTTATACTGATATGAATAAATACTTTTATATTATATATTATATATGATATATATATATATATATATATATATATATTATTATAGTATATATATATATATATATATATATATATTATATTTGAGGTGATGTGGATTAATCCGCATCATTGCATCATTTTTCTGGCTATCCGTATCCACATTCGCATCGCATATCGGATATCCAATCATTTTCTCTATCCGCATCCAGCATTCGCATCGCATTTAATTTTTTTGCGGATTAGCGGATATTCTTCATTTTATGAATTATGGACTATTATTGTTTTCTCATACTTTCTGTATACGCTAGACTTTGTTAGATATAGTGGTTTATATCATTGCTGTATGAGATATGTTTTGAGAAATTAAATGTAGGCTGTCCTTCCCTCAGGCTTTCGAACTATATGCAAAAAATGTGAAAAGAATTGTACATGTGATGAGGTACTACGATTAGGTAATTGCTTAGTTTATCGTCTTCTTGAGAACGCGTTTTGAATTGAGGTAACTAAAACTATTAGTCAGAAATTCTTGTTTGTCAGTACTGGGGTAGTTCCTCTATTGCAACGAATGAAAGCTGTGCTAAATACTGCTTATTAAAAGTAGGAACTTTCTGATGTGACATAAACATCTTTTAGGATTGTTCTCAGTTACCTTCTCTGATGCTTATTCGACAAGAACTGCTCCATCACTGATTACTATGCCTGCTGCTCTCAGACAGAGGTTTTTTCGATCTTGTTGGCAAGTCGTGCTGGACGAGTCATCAAGATGGGCGTGATCCCGGAGATATAAGCTTCGAACATTGGAGTGGTCTTGAGCCTAACCAGCAAAACGTAGAAGACGATTTACACTAGTGTTATACTGTTATACGCCTTCGTATTTGGACACTACCAATATTAACTCTTGTCATGTCACTATATGTCACGGGACACTCCCTCCCATTTTGCAAATTTTGAACGAGGTTATAAACCATTAACCCGCAATTCTATTCGCGATATTATCTTTTACTTATTGATCTGTTCTTACCTAACTGGATACTATTCGCGTCGTTCATTTTCCTAATTTACGATGCCATAACACCTAAAGATTATTCCCCATAATCTTTATCGCCGAAATCTTCCACTTAGCAGTGAACACTATTTTTCTTGTTTATCTCCATAGTAGTGAAGTATGTCTTTATAAGTATTTTGATTTTTTGTAATGTAATATTTATAATACTTTTAATATTATCAAGCATTATCACTTTTTATTTTAGTTTTTTTAGTATATTTGTGTACTGATGTGCTTTATGTTCAATTTCGATCATTTCTATATTTTATCTTCTTTGAAACATTTTGAATTATGTATTAATGCCAGGGCCCGCCCATAGGTGTTTGATTTTTTAAGCCTGCTCTGATGGCCCTGCTTCTTTTGGATGTTATGCCGTATTGTGGTTATACCTTGTTTACATCATGACTTAAAAAAAATTAAACTTATGCTAGGACGATAGATTTAATATATTTCAAAATCTGCAAAACGATTATCGTCTATCTGCAATAGGTCAACTTATCTGAAGTTCTCTTAGTATTTCATAACCAGAGATTTTTTTGGACACACGATGTTTCTGATCGGAGGTATGGGTTCTAAGAATTTTTTGATTTAGTGGTCGATGACACTCTTACATGTATATGTATGCTGCTTGGATAGCATGTTAATATTTCATTTCTTCAGCCAAATTAAATATTAAGGTAAAAAGATTTACAGTATAACTAAGACTAACTACATACTATTTGATATTTTTTTACTAATATCTTATTTGCTGGAGCTTTCATTCGATAAGAGAATTGTTATTGTATTTTCAATATAGTTGTTATATATTTCATTTTTTTTTATTTATATTTTATATTATTTTTATTTTATTTATTTTATTTTATATTTATTATTATTATATTAATATATTTTTTATTATTTTTATTTTCTAATTATATTATTATTTTTTATTTTATATATATATTTTTATATATATTTATTATATTATTTATTATATTAATTATATTATATTCTTATTTCATTTATGTATTATTATATATTATTATGGTACTATTATTTATTATGGTAGTTATATATATATTTATAGCATTTAATTTTTTAGATTTATATTATATAATATATATATATATATAGTTATATATATTTATATATATCACTGAGTTTTTTTATATTAATATTTATCATTATTTTTATTATTTTATTATTTATTATATATTTATATTTAGTTAATAGGGGATATTACATTTAATGGTCGTAACTTTTTTGAAGTTATAATGTAAAATTTGGATATTTCTCGAGACGATTATAAAGATAACATATAAATTGCAGATTTGTGTCCTATAGAAAAATAATGGTTATTATTATTTAATTTTAGATATATACATATCTTAGTTATAAACTGTATTTGGCGTTTGAGCTATTCTTCTAATATTGTGAATTATGGTGTTTAGGAATTAGAAATTGCCATTAATAACCCATTATTAGTTTATTTCAATGTTTTGCAAGGCTGCAACTCTTTGTGGGATTTTAGTACAAGAAGAAAAGGACTAGGCGGATATTATGATATTATGTATTGTCACATATTAATAATACCTTTTGGAATGATTTTGTGTAATTTTTGATTGCTCGTGAACTTTTAATTGATAATATTTCTTATTTAATGAATTATTTATGAGAATTTGTTTAATATTTACTATGTATGGTTTATCAATTTGAGTGAATTAAAAAATAGTCTGATATCGTTTTAAACAGGCAATTTTGTAAATAAATTCCACATAACTTTAGAATAAATTAGTCATTTTTTGAATATGTCCATTTTTAAGGTGCCAATTCTATGGACATTTGTATACGAAGTTAGTTATTTAGTATGTGTTAAAGGGATCAATTTTTCAATCCAAGATGTAAGCCTTTTTTTTAATAATGAGTACAAGGTTAATAAGAACGATTACTATAACCCCAAATTTAATTATTTTGCTTTCCATTTATTTAATAATAATAATAACATCGGATGTATGTGCACGCACGCGCGCGCGCGCTCTCTCTCTGTATGGGCTACTTTAATATTATCCTAATATGATAACTAAATATTATTTATTTATTTTATCTTTATAGTAAAATTTTTCTATCCTTGTAGTGTGTCCCTTGTCGCGTAATTGATATTTTATCGTAATTCTTTATTCTTTTATAAATTGTGATCTCTTATGTTGAGTAGACCATTTTTTTCATGGCCTAACCAGATAGCCGATTCGCGGGTGGATTACTTAGCAGTTCGTATGTATATCTAGCTGCGGTAGGAGGGTGATGAGAGGTTTATGTTTTCGTTATGAGAATACTAAATCTTTAATATTTGGTTGATGTATTTTGGGCATTGTATAAGATTAGTGTTGTAGGGTGTTACGTTTTATGCTGATTTTTTTTTTCTCATATGGGTTTCTGTGTAGTAGGCATAGGTGTGCCTAGAGCTCTAGTCGCCATATACTTTGCCCAAGCAAATATAATTTTCTATATGGAAATCCCATTGTACCATTCCCTATCATTTTATTATAAATAGGATATGGGAATGTGAATCAGCTTATATTTGGTATATTTTTATGCTGGAGTAATTGTATTTTTGGAAGCCAAAAGTTAAGAGAGGAAACTTGTGAGGTGTGCTGGAAGCCAAAAGTTAAGAGAGGAAACTTGTGAGGTGTGTTGGAAGCCAAAAGTTAAGAGAGGAAACTTGTGAGGTGTGTTGGAAGCCAAAAGTTACGAGAGGAAACTTGTGAGGTGTGTTGGAAGCCAAAAGTTAAGAGAGGAAACTTGTGAGGTGTGTTGGAAGCCAAAAGTTAAGAGAGGAAACTTGTGAGGTGTGTTGGAAGCCAAAAGTTAAGAGAGGAAACTTGTGAGGTGTGTTGGAAGCCAAAAGTTAAGAGAGGAAACTTGTGAGGTGTGTTGGAAGCCAAAAGTTAAGAGAGGAAACTTGTGAGGTGTGTTGGAAGCCAAAAGTTAAGAGAGGAAACTTGTGAGGTGTGTTGGAAGCCAAAAGTTAAGAGAGGAAACTTGTGAGGTGTGTTGGAAGCCAAAAGTTAAGAGAGGAAACTTGTGAGGTGTGTTGGAAGCCAAAAGTTAAGAGAGGAAACTTGTGAGGTGTGTTGGAAGCCAAAAGTTAAGAGAGGAAACTTGTGAGGTGTGGTGTTGAAGCCATAATTAGTTAAGTAGAGGAAACTTGTAAGTGGTATTTTGGAAGGTGCTAAATATTACAAGATCGAATAGAATCATGAGATATTTTATTAAATATTTTTAAAGGAATCCCCCCAAACATTTTATTATCAACCATATCAACTGATCAGTGTGTTGAGAAAAACATTCCAAGAATAAAGGGAAATCGTATAAATTTAATTACATTTACAAATGTCTTTAATTCTATTATTATTATATTATTATTATTATTATTATTATTATTATGTATTATTTTATATTATTATATTATTATATTATTCTATTATTATTATTATTATATTATTATTATTATTTTATTAATTATATTAATTATTATATTATTATATTTATTAATTTAAAATGTCCATTATAGAATAAGGAGTAATCTTTCCTTTTTATTATGTACATAATATATTAATATTTCTTATTTTCTTTAATATTAAATTAGTTATTATTATTATAGAATGAGTGATAAATATATAATTAGATAATATTTATTTATTTATTTCATTTTTTGAGCGTAAGTCACTATTTTCATTTAACGAAATAGTTTTTGTCATGGTTTATTTTTTTTTTGTATTGTTTAGTATATTTTTTATTCGTTATTTCTCCTTATGTTCTCTTTGTCTTATATATTTACTCTTAATACTTACAGTTATGTATCAACACTGTAGTCTCATGAGTATTACTATACCAATATTATATGACATATTTTTTCTTTATTTGGCCGTACGTATTTTTTTTTGCTTATTATCTTTCTTTTTTCGATTTTTTATTTTTCATGTTAATATTTAATATTTTATTGGGATGTTATTTTTATTACGATATTGTTTTTCTAATATAACCTTAATTTTCAATCTCGGTCTCTCCAATTTTGTTCTTCTAAAAATTTATTTTTTTCTCTCAGAATTTTGATATATTGTTAGGTAGTAATTATCGATAATTTGTTCGCATTTTTGGTGTGTATTTTATATATATATATTTTTTTCTTAGTAGTGAGTTAACGTTGTGTTGGGAAGATATTATATATTAGTATGATTTTGCTTTTTGTGTAAGAAAATGGGAGGATCCGATGAGAGAGATTTTTTCCTTTATTCTAATTTTTTTTTTATCTTCATTTCAGATTTTTTAGATTTTTGTTTTAATTGTTTTCTAGATTTACTATTTGTGTGGTGTTAAAGTATTTTATGTATTTAATAAGAATTTTTTATTATTGATTTGGGTGGCGTAGCTGCTTGCTCTTAGTCTATAGAGTATATTTATATGAGATATTATATATTGTATGGTATATATATTTTATTATTTTTATTTTATATTTTTTTTTTTTTATTTTATATATATTAATATTATTTATTATTTTTTTTTATATTATTTATTACTTTTTTATTACTATCTGTGTATGTGAGTATATTAATCATATAGTAAGTAGTGTTAGTGTGTAGGTGGTGTAAGTCACCCTTTAGATATATTTTTTATTATAGAGGTAGATGAAGTAGTATAGTATTTATAGCTACCGGGGAT
>JABUQX010072786.1:0-12500 GCA_015478945.1 Trachelipus rathkii
AAAGAGAGAAGCTAGAACATGAAGGAAGCGGTGGTGTACTGGAGGCTAACGGAGGAAGGGGAGAGAAGGGGAGGAAGGAATCACCCAAGGAAAAATGAGAATGCCCTAATATAAAAAGATGGAAAATGGGGCAATAGATGCTCAGGAATAAGATATGGTAAGTGGCATAGTAATGAGTTTGGTGCAAATTGATTTGGAATGAATTCCCTAGGAGAACAGTGAGGAGAGAGACATCATAGCGGAGGTAAGATCGAGAGAGTATCTGTGTGAGCCAACATAGACTGATCCTGGACAGAATACGCGCGCGCGAGAGTAGTGCTCAATGGAGTGAGACTAGAAGACGAAAGAGATCAGCGCGGAAGATAGCGAGGAGAGAAACCTCGACCATACGGAGAGCGAGAATAGTTAAGTCACCAATAGGGATATCGAAAAGAGGAGAAGGTGGAGGGCAGGCAGCGCTAGTGGACATACTACGAGAGGAATTTACAATTGCATCGGCATCCTCACTAAAAATCTACCCGAATAAAGAATATGGATGACAGAAAGTTGAGAGTGAATTGTGGAGTATACCGAGACCTAGTGAGGTAAAGGAACCAGCAAGGCGTATTATAGAGGAGGACGAGGAAATAGACAGATTTCTTTTACTAACTAAGTGATTTGGTTATAGAGAAGATGTTCAGTAAATATATGGGCAGAAACGTTTTTATGTTGCCGTTTTTATTGATTGGCAAAACGGTCTTTGCATTCTGTACGCAGAGGGTAATAATAAAACTATGGAGCAGTCCATGGAAGATTAAATTATGAGGTAGTGAAGTGGAGACTGAAGAAATCAATAATGAGTATATGCTATAGAAAATGTAGTATGTAACATCAGAACTAGAGGTGTGAAATGATATATTAGTTGCAAGTTAAATGACACAGGAGATTTAAACAGGGAGTTGATATTAAGGTATACTTAAATTGTTCATATAAGATATTATAAGAATAACGTTAGTAATATAATGAATACTAATTATACGTGTAAAGGAGAGATAGGAGTTGCGTTTTGAGATGTTGAGATATAAAATAATAGGCTCTCATGCGGTACGACTTAAGCATGTTGGAGTGAGGAGGAGGAGAGAAATACGGGAGGTGTGGAGGTTGTTTGCGGAGGGAGTTTGGATGAGCCAGGTAATAAAGTGAATGAATATAAATGTATCAATGAGAATGACCATAGGAGATATTTAAATGGTATAAACACTAAGGGAGAACGAAAGGCAGTGAGGTGTAGATGGCTGGAGGGAAGAAGAGAGGTAAGGCGGTGGATTCAGCGAGGTCTATTTATAACGTGGTAAGTATGTTTTATAAACAGGGAGGGAGGGAATAGTTGGAGGAGTAGATCACTAAAGACACAAACTGGAATAAATATGGAACAGTAGCTGATTAAAGCAACTGTACCCTACATTGATGAAGGACGGATGTTATAGGATATAGGAGGTTTAAAGATAATCTTTATGAAAGTATATATATTTGATACATCCCGACGCATTAAACTAGAATGTGAGAGCTGAAACGTGACGCACTACGAAAGGAGGTGAGGAGAGTAGATATTAATACAAGCGAGCAGAAAAATGAGGGCTTCAAAGAGAGAAGCATAACTGGAAGATAGCAAAAGAGACAGTATAATATAGGAACTGAAGCTAACGTCATTCAGAGAAACTGTAGAGTATGAGTGAGATAGATCTACTACGACTGTCGCAATGAGAATAGTTGGCAGAAGTTAAAGAAACAAGCTGGGAAGACGATAAGAATGAGAGAGGGAGCAATCAGATCTATGAGGATGGTTAGTGCAACTGGATAAAGAAATAGTGAACACACCAGAGAGATATAATGAAGTAACTGGTACATGAGACACCGGAGATGTGTAGAGAGAGCACATTGAGAGTGTATTGTCTCAAAGAAAGGAGAATACGGAAGAAAAGATGGACTGAATCGGTGGAGGGTTCTTTATAAAGAGAGGCGCCAGGGTTTTTGTGGGCTCAGGAATTCATGACACATGAGGTTGGAAAATAGTTGAAAAGAAGTATGATCTAATGAGAAGATGGAGAGGAAAAGTAAGTATTTTTTAATAACTCAAAAAGATGAATTGAAATAAGATAATAAGATCTAGGAGAGAAGAAACTCACTCAATCATTCTATTTGTGTATGCAAAAGCGACAAAGGATAGAATAATAATATCTAACCTGGGAAGTATGGAAGTAATGGAGAAGTATACGAAGTAAGAAGCTCACCAATTATTTATTATCCTCTTCGATACTTTTGAGAGCACTCGGGGCTCAATTCATTGAAGATGGATTATGACAATAATATATTTGATTTATGTACTGGAGTATATAATCAAGATTTTATTTCATTAGAGTTTCAGTTCATTAATTAATTATGTTATAATACTGAATATTAATGGATTTTAATAATCAGTAAACTAAAGTTCTGCATATAATATTCTGCAAAATTTGTGTTGAATTTTAAAATGGATATTTTCAGCGATACGTTAGATGTAACTATAACGTAGAAGGTAATTACTTATATACTTCGCACTTGGATTATTATAAGGTGCTTGGGAAAACTAAATAATCACTTGTTAATCCAATTCAAATTATTCAGTCCACTGAAACCTACTACGTGCCTATATAAGTAAACCTATATAATGAATAAGTAGTATTGCTGGACGACAGGCCTATATATATAGCAACTACGGCAACTAAGTAAAAAAAGAATGTCGGCATGAACCTTAGTATTAATAATATATAGTTACCAATTAACTAAATATAAATAATCGACCCTCAGGACTACAGTCGGAATAAATCGAATAGGTTGAACAACAGACGTATATTACGATATATTAAAGGACTACGGAATAAAATGAATACACGATATACTATATTATCATAGTTTATATACATTAATAATATTGCCTACTATTATAAAAATAATGCATACAGTATTACTTTTGCCGGAAAGGAAGGTAAGGAGTGAGTCACGTGATTAATGAATGAGAAAAGAAGATCTGGAGTGTTGAGGCTAGGTTTGTGTAATTAGTCTGCAAAGGTACTCTATAAGTTATTATATATATATATATTATTATATAATAACTATAATAATATTACGCGGAAGTGCCCGAAGCTGCATTTTTGCACATTCACCATAACCTCTCCGAGAAAGCTGGGATGTGTAAACTGGATTGCGTACCCCATAAGATTGTTGGAGACGAGAACAGCTTTAGAGGCCGCGACCACTTGTGTACGAGCGTGTAATACTCTACCGATTACTTTGCAATGATTTGATCCGGATCATATCGGCCTTGATACCGTCATCATGTCACCGAGTTTTCTGACTCTTTCGATACAATAGTGTGTGAGAATAGTATTAAGTAGAGAATTTAAAATCGAGTTGCGTGAGTAGGATACTGAACACTCGAGTATCTAATGCACGAGAGTAGGAGATAGAACTACATCTAGAGCAGATAAGGTCATGTAGGCTACCCTGTATCCCTGTATGTATCATGTCCTACGTTGAAAATGAAGGAGAAACAATTGAGCTTAAATCCAAGTGGTATGCGCCGCACCAGGCGAAGACCAGTTGAGACGAAAAATGGAATTCAGGGAAGTTCTCCAACAGAGCCTCATGACGCGGTCGAGAGAGAAAACGAAAATTATAATGGGGGATAATGACGCCCTTGCGTATGGAACCCGTAGAGAGGAGGAGGAGATGGTACTAGGGATTCATGGAATAGGGGAGAGAAGTTGATGGGGCGGAGTACCTATCACTTTGCGATGAGAGGTAACACGCACGCAGCCGCGAACGCGGCAACCCGCAATGAGCTGCACCCCAGCGCCAGTTCCAGTTTTCGGGTCCTGCCTCTGGCTATAGCTTGAATAATCATTTTAATTTCCCAAATCCGACCCACTCCCACACCTAACACAAAAAACACAGCAAACCGACACCACACGGCTACGTAATACACACACGTGTCCGCAACACCCGTTAGGACTACTTTACACACACGCTAGGTTACTTATAGCACAACATCACACCCACACCTCATAGACACTTTTATCAACTCACACTACACTACACACAAGCACAGAACTTCCCGTTAGGCCTACTTATACGACACACGCTAAGCTACTTATACATCGCATACGAACCCACCCATCAGCACACTTAATCACACCTAACACACCAAGACAGAGACACACAACAACATACCTAACCCATACAGGGCCCACTCATAGGACACTTAAAACTCACACTACACCCACACAGACACACAGACCAACACTAGGCATACACCCCATCAATATGACACATACACCCAGTCTATATACAACAACTCACCTCACCAAGATGAACACAAACGCCAAACCACATAGCATACATAACACCCACCCTACACTCACCCTACACCGCTCAACACCTACAACTCACTACACCTACACACACACTCACTAGCCACAATATATACACAATACACCAACCATACGAGACATATACAAACCGACAACCTACAAAATCACATCAGACAATCACTACACTCAACGCACATAGAACACAAAAAATACAATAAACACAACAACAGACAAACACAAAAGACACTCATACCTCACCTACAGCACACAGCACACATGAGATATATAAAACAACTACACACCCACCCTCACTCCAACTCAGAAGAATCACATACCACCTAGGATACATACACCCACGGTAGCTCACACAGTAACACCAGCACCTGCACAACAAACACACCCACCTATGACGATATATACACATACACCACCACATAGACACTTACAATCCGCCACATAGACATTCACTCACCCACATCAGACACTTACACTCCCCCAATACGACATTTACACTTAACATCACCGATAATCAGCTATACATTAACACTACACGGATATATCCTTCAATCTCAAACCGATTCACATACACATCCCACTACCACCACACTCGATATCTGAATGCCTCTGCTTTGATAGCCACGCTCCTGATACACTCAGCAATATCTTGATGCCTCAACTTTGCAATCGCCTCAAGCTTTGATTCGCCACAGCTTTGATAACGCCCTCGCCTATCTGATGACATCAGCTTTCGATGGCTCAAGGCTTTTTTTCATCTCTCACGCATTTGATGCATCAACTTTGATAGGCTATCTTTGCATGCAAAACATTCAATCATTAGGACAGCATCAGCATATAATAGGATAATGATAACCACAATACATTTAGATAGCATTACTTTGATGACTCCTTATGGTGGACATATCATATAGTCGGTTCAATTTTGACGGTTCAATACAATATATGAAACAGGTTCAACTCTATGAAATAGTTACAACACTTGATGTAATCCCAAACAACCGTAATGGATAGTCTAGGATTGCCCTACTAGATACGTAGTTGAATCAGCACACGCAGTGCCAGTGACGCATGCCAGCATGAGTGAATGAGTGCCAAGTGAAGTGATAGAGATACATAGATAGCCAACATAGTGCACACAGATAGATAATAGTGCCAACACTGAGTGCGAACTTCTTTTCAAGCTTTTTTAGCCTCACCCATGAGCCTAGAACTAACCCCTAATATTGGTGTCTCCCCCTAGGTATAAGTTATGAGGATTCGATTGGTGTATACTTCACAATCTGTACGATGCGTCTTAGTATAGAGTTAACGCTTCCAGTACCCAGTTACGCCTTTTTAGCCTCCCTCGATCTACGCACAGCACTATACTCAGGAGCTACAGAATCCTAGGCTAATACACGATATCAGAGTCGATTGGTGTATAATTATACACCCGTTGCCTAAGGCACCATGATTCCTTATCATACAGCACTATACTTCTCAGCATTACCTGACCTACATATAAATAGCACTAATCATCGACTGCCAACAACCACAAAAAAGAACCACAACAACCAACACATATATAAAGATATAGATGACATCAGAAATATAGAGAATAGAATGTATAAGAATTAGCTAGGGATGACATACATATCAAATATCCCTCATAAATACCAGATTAACACCACAGAAGATATTCCAAAGTCCATTATACACACGATCCATGAATTCCAGACAATAAAACAGAAGTACAAAACATAAGCAAAGACCAGCAGATATCACAGACACAGCGACGATAGTGCACAGACAGAAGACACATATATAATATACAGCGTACACAAGCAGACCGCGTGCACCACTACCGAACAGGCAGACGTAAAAAACAACGCAGTGAGGCGCAACACGTAAGGCACGCATACCTAAAACAAAAAAAAAAAAAAAAAAAAAAACACAAAAAAAAAAACAAAAAAAAAAATAAAAAAACAGAACAAAAAAAAATATGTAAAAAAACACAGAAAAAGACATATATTATAAGTATGTAGCATACATCCATGTACCCTCATTCCCAGATTATACCTATCATCAACCCCATCTCTAAATAGGAAAGACATACCTAAATACCTATTTTACTATTCCATAATCACCCATATTATTACTATCAACCATCCATAATATTCAAGCCCCTTTACGAACAAGACATCCAACAGATACAACAATCTGATACCATCAATCTAACCCACACCAGGGTCTATCGTACGAGCTTATAGTAAATATTACTGACTTTACACTGATTCAAACTGACCTAATACTAACATAAAAGTTTAAAAAAATACATACAATGATATATTAATAAGCATATACATAGAAATTTATCATTTATCTCAAATTATTTTCTAAATTATTGTATATAATACTACACATATATTATTCATAATACTACCAAAATAATATAATAGTCACGAAACAACACAAACAAACAAAGAACAAGCCCCGACAGATACATCATATATATATATATTATATATACTACAAATATAGTACGACAACTAAATTTCAAATATAAACACACTACTACTTCCAGACCGTTAAGACGTAATAACAGTAAATACAATACGGTGTTGGCTTAACAACAAAAGGAATTCAGTGAATGCGGTTAGAGGGGATTAAGTTTTACTGATTTTATCTGCTATGTTAACTGCTTTATAACTGCTTTACTGCTTACCTCGCTACATCATATTTTTTATTTTTAATTTTTAATTTTATTATATTAATTTTTATTATAAGTATCTATATATCTATTCTTAAGTTTCTTATTATTATTATTATTATTATTATTAATTGATTATTATTATTATTTTATTATTATTATGTACTCTATTATGATTATTATAATTATGATTATTTTAATTCATTATTATTATTATATTATTATTATTCATTATTATTATATTATTATTATTATTATTTATGTATTATTATTATTATTATTTTTATTAATTATTATTTTATTATTATTATTATTACTTAGTTATTATTTAGTATTATTTATTATTATTATTATTATTGATTATTATTATTATTTATTATATTATTATTATTATTTATTATTATTATTATTTATGTATTATTTATTATTAAGTTATTATTATTTGTATTATTATGTTTATTAATTATTCAGACTTTTATTATTCTTTATTGAATTTTACTTATTTACTTAGTGTTATTACTTCATGCCTAATTATTTATTATTTAAAATGTTTAAGTAGTGAAATAAAAATGAATGACTCATAGTATATTTGATGAAATTCTTTTGAATAGTTTGAACCATTTGATATAACAACTAAAAATATTTATCGTTCACCCGAGGTTCATATTGCGCCCGGTGCGGGCGCCCGCTGAGCTGGTACGCCGCCCGCGCAGCTCCACACGGCCGCCGTTTACCGGGAATATTGCGTCTGCCGGAGCGGCTCAGCTGGCGGTTACAGCGAAATTTGCGAGCCTGCGGGCACACGCGGCGGGCAGGAAACGGGGACGGGAAACTGGAAAGAGGGAACAAGGAGTCATCCTACAGCAACTTATAGATACCGACCAAATCGCAGTCCTCATACTTGTACTTAGGGTTGGGACCAATATTAGGTCTATTCTATGATGTAGGGCACAGGGTAAGCTAGAAAAGGCTAGAACAGGAAGCATCCTAGAACTTGTAATATGCACCATCGATTCCTCAACCTTATACACCTACGGGTGTAGGAACCAATAGCAAGAGCTGTTCTATGATAGGTTGAGGCTAGAAAAAGCTAACTCATATTAGGAAGCATCCTAGCCACTTGTAATATACACCCAATCGAATCCCTCATACCTTATACCCTAGGGGTAGACACCAATATTAGGTGCATTCTATGACGTAGGATAGAAGAGGTTTTGAAAAAGTGGGCCACTCAGTTGCCACTATGTGGAAGCTCAGTTCGGCACTCATTTGGCCACTCACTCTGCACTCAACTCTGGCACTCGTCTGACATGCTACGGGGATGTCAATAGGACAACCCTAGACATGTCTTCGGCTGATCTGGGAACCATCGAAAGTTGAAGCAGTCATAAGTTGAACGTCAAAGATGAATCGGTCCAAGTTGAACCAGACAAAGATGACTGTCAGTCAAAGTTGAGTCATCAAAGTTGAGTCACTCAATAGACTGGGTGAAGCCTTCAACCGATGACCATACAGTGCAAAGCCCGATCAGAAACTGGTGAGAAAACATAAAAGCTGAGCCATCAAAGCTGAGTCACCAAAGCTGAGGGCAATCAAAAGCTGTGGCATCAGCCCAAGCTGAGGCTCAAAAGTTGGAGCGCATCAAAGCTGTGGGCATGTCCAAAGCTGAGGCATCAAAGTTGAGCAATCAAGGTTGAGGCACCTCAAGACCTGGGGCATCAAAAGCAGAAGCATTAAGAGTATCGAGCTGGCTGTGTGTAGTGAGTGTAATAGTGTAGATATGGACATGAGTGTAAGTGTAGTGTCTTATGGGGGAAGATCTTAGGTGTCTGAGTGGTGAGTGTAAGTGTCTAGAGGGAGTTTAAGTGTCTATGGGATGGGTGTTATGTGTGTATAAGGTCGAATAGGTGTGGGTGGCTGTGGTAGGTCTAGGGTAAGGTGTTAGCTACGGCTGGGTGTATGCATCTAGGGTGGGTCGTATGCTATTATGTGTCGGGGTTCGGTGAAGTGTGGGGGGGTGTCATCTAGGTATGGTGTATGTGTCCCATATGTGTGTGTGTTTGTGTGTGTGTAGCGTGTACAGCGTAAGTGTATATGGGGAAGCCGTAAGTCGTCTTATGGTGAGTGTAAATGTCTATGGATAGATGTAAGTGTCTATGGGCTGGTTGTATAGTGTCATACAAACGTCATATTCGTGTAGGTGTAGGTTAGGTGCTAAGGTAGGTAGGTTAGGTGTAGGATGTAGTGTGAGCTCGGGTGGCGTGTATGTATATGGTGGGTTGGTGGAGGGTGGGTGTGATGTAATATAGCGCGGGTGGTATGTGTCTAGGTATGTTTATGTTGATGTGTGTGCTGTTGTGTTGTGCTGTGTAGGTGTGAGTGTAAGTGTCTATGGGTGGGTGTATGTGTGTATCGTGTGTTGTTTGTCTGTGTAGATGTAGGTGTGAGTGTGGATGGAAATAAGGGTGTATGTGTGTATAAGTAGCCTAGCGTGTGTGTGTATAAGTGCCTAACGGGGTGTGCGTGTGTGTAGCGTGTGGGTTGAGCTGTAAGTGGTTATGTGGTGGGCTGTATGTGTGTGTATAAGTAGCCTAGGCGTGTGTGTAAGAAGTAGCCTAACGGGTGTCGCGTGTGTGTTATACGTAGGCCGTGTGTTTGTGTGTGTGTGTGTATGTGTGTGTCGGTGTGAGTGTGTAGGTGTGAGCTGTGGATGGAAATAAAATCAATTTGCAAGTAGCGAAGATACATACAGGACATTACCTACTGACCTCTATCTTAGGATAAGTTTTACCTCAGCAGTACTTGTGTTTTCAGTGCGACAGGTAAACCTTACACCGAACTCGATATAATCCACTTAATCCTTCACACAAACGCTTTGAATGAAGGTCCAAATTTTCGGCTTGATACGGTATGCACAGGCCGAAATATCAAGGTCAAACATCAAAAGGCGGGCAAGACCCCTAAAGGGGGCTACAAAGGGGGCCAAAAACTCAAGCGGAAGGACCGTATCCGCGATCTGCATACACGAAACGAGCAACCGTCTGGCTCACTCCCTTCTCCGAAGGGGTGCCACAAAGGCGGTCATATTATAGTATAATAATATATATATATATACTATATAATGTATATATATAGTATAATATATTATAAGATATAATATATATATAATATATATATATATATTATATTATATATCTATACTTAGTATAATCATATCATATTTATATTATACTATATATAATATAGCATAATATTTATTATATATACTATATATTTATATATATATATAGTATATTATATATATATAATATATATATATATATATATATATATATATATATATAATATATAGTATTATAATATATATATAATAATTAGTATATATATATAATAATATATATTTATATATATTATAGATATATGATCTTATACTACTATATATATATAATATCATATATATATAAATATATTATATATATAATAATACTTAAAATTAATAATTCTCATTACATACTGACTTTCCCTATATAATTATATAAATAATATATATATAATATATTATAGTATATATAATACTATATATATATATATTAATATATATGTATTATATATATTATAGTATTATATATATTATATATATATATATATACTATATATATATATAAGTATATATATATAATCATCTTATAATTTTGCCTATTTTACCATTAATCCTATAAATCGAACTGTTTTATATCTGAAATGGATTTTATACAAGTAATTGGCTTTTCCCGTTCCACACACCACGAATTTGATTTTTGAATTAATACAACTGAGAAATCTGACTTACAGTATAAAACTACACAATTATAAATAAAACGGTAGACTTTTCATTTTTTTTAAATAAGCTTTTATATTTCCCAGCTCCCTACACTTATTGAATTATGAAAAAATTATATAATATAAAATGAAAGAAAGAAAAATCATTATTTGACAACTCTGTTGCAATAAAGAGCTTCATTAATTAGAAAAAATGCTAAAAATTTACAGAGCACATAAACTAACACTTGCAAATAATATAAGATAATTAATACTATTTTCAAATAATTATAATACTTATGCTAAATATTTTAAACTAATACTTGATTGGTATAAAATAATAATAGAAGGAGTAAGTGTTCCTACAATATAGAGAAGCCTAATAGCACATTTGTCTGTATAAAAAACAGGTTAACATATAAAACATCGATTAAACTATAAATCTAAAAGTGTCATAATAATTAAATATTTTTTCTATGAGTCAGTTGTGAAATGTATTGTAATATTAGTTTATTAATGTGACTAATGAAATTTAAAGCGGAAAAAAACATTAATTTTAATTTCTTTGTTGTGCTAGTTTCTATCGCTACACACACGCACACACACACAAACACCACACACACAACACACACACACACACACACACATATAATATACTATATATATATATATATATATATATATATATATATATATATATATATATATATATATATATATATATATATATATATATAGTTAGTGATGGACCGTAAATGTCAAAAATTTGGGACTGTTTCGGTGCGGATGTGGATGCGGACTGCGGATTCGGATGCGGTGGATGCGGTCTTAAAGATGATGAAAGGATGCGGCATGCCGATCTTAAAGTAGATGACGAGCGGATGCGGAATGCGGGCTGCGGATGTTTACTCTTTGAAGTTTGTATTAAAAATTATATATATATATATATATATATATATATATATATATATAGTATAGATATTAATTTATATATATAGTATATATATATATATATATATATATACCCGTATATATATATATATAATATATATATTATATATATATATATATATATATAATAATTAAATATATATATATGATATTTATGACTATATATATATATATATTTATATACAGTATATATATATATATATATAGTTATTATATAATATATTTAATATATATAATATATATATATATATATATAATAATATATTTATATATTATAATATATAATATACATATATTATAATATATATATATATCATATATGATATATTATATTAGGGATGGACCAATGTCATGACAGAATTATATATATTATAAATATAATATATAATATGCTATATATATATATATATATATATATCTAATATATTATATATATATAATATATAGTATATATTATATTATATTATATATTATATAAATTATATATATTCTTACATCTCTTCCCATTCTGGTTACGAGCCTGTCAGTGGGTGCACGCTCGCTTCCATCTTTGGTTCTATCCATAACATGGCTCCCATCCGCCATCAGCTCACCATATGCGGCATCGTGGTGGGTCTCATGAATCTCATCTTGTCTCTCCACCTCTCGCGGTCTTT
>JABUQX010072786.1:20000-30000 GCA_015478945.1 Trachelipus rathkii
AAAGCAAGATCATAGCATCGATCTCGAACTAGGACATATTAAAATAGTAATGATCGCAACGTACAAACTGAACACATCTTAAACAGAATAAACCGTTAACGTTAACAAAGAACAGGCCAAACTTATCAACAGTAAAAAGTAACTAACAAGACCTACAAAAACATAATCCATTCGTACTTTATCAAAAATATCTCCAACATGACAATGAAGCGAACATACGCGGGATTTTACATAGTAATATTTACCAAAATTTTTGTCATAACCTTACCCTAAACATGTACCCAATAATAACCCTATAACGGCGTAAGAGCGAAAACCAAAAGTTTAAAGTTTTACTCTCTGTAAGAGCTAAACTATGAACATAACATACTTAACACACAACCAACCAGACGCAATAGAACAGCTATCAATTAACTTAACCAATAAAGCGACCATAGAAGGGAAGTAAAACAAGTTTTTCCATTTTTTATAACATATAATTTTCATTGAAAAGAGCGTTATATAAATACATAACAACATATAAATACATAAAAAATATGTTTATTTTAAATATATTAATTCATCCAATCAGAGAACATAGGAATTCAAGTTGGGTAGTTCTATATAACTACTCTAAAGTTCAACACCTTTGAAAAGGATGTAAGTATAAACCATTTCACACACAACAACTAAAACATTTTTTCGCCAATTTTCGATTCCAACAGCCTCATTCTCTCATACAAGAGAGAAGTAATTCATCAAGCTGATAGTTATAATGCCGTCCTGTATACTGTATTATACGGAAACCATATGTTTTCGGTGGTAAATAATCTTAGATTACATCAATGTGCTATACATTAAGTCCTCAAAGTTGTCAACATCGTTATGATGCCAATGTAATTTCGTTTTTTATTTTAGTATGCTGTAATATTTTCAGATATTCGAACTGTGAAACCTAACACGTATGTCTGAAGGTCACACAATCGAAGGGTTTCCAGTAGTTTGCGTACCTCAAGGGTTTTAATATCGTCACACGAAGAGAACACAACGTCTATTCTATTAGCCTCTCACGTTATCTTTCCAGTTAGATATTTCACTGCTAGTCGATATCAGATGCAACACACATTTATCCTCTCATCCATCCTTGCTGCATTATTGATATCTTGATGAACTCATTCAACACAAATGAATAAGGGTCTATTATTTGAACCTCTGGGTGGAATACAAGCAATGTATCGGAGTATCCTCCGGTTGAGGACGATTAAATATAATGACACATGAGTTGGGGTAATATAAATCGAACAGGCACTCCTCGTGAAAGAATATACAAGCAGGTGTAATAGTAACTCGGCGATGGAGATGTTCATCGTACAGCACAGCGAAAAATGTCGCTACTGACGGAAATTGGTATCGTTAAACAACCCTAAATGTAATGAGATTCTTTCTTTCAACCATTCATAAAGTTAACAAGAATACGACGCACGAAGCGAACCATTATCAGTTCAAACAGGGTCATACTATTGCTCTTTCAGACACACAACCAATCAACACAGACAAACAAATAAAACTAACGTGACAAAAATATAGCTTCTTTAATATACTCAACCAACGAATATATGCTACGTAACAAAGTGCTTTCACATTAATAAAGCTACATAGCATTACAAAACCTAAAAGAAACAAAAAAAAAAAAAAAAAAAAAACAATATTTGTTTTTTACAATTTGACCCAACAAAAAACCTAAACCCAAAAAAAAAACAAAAAATTCAACGAATAACTACTAACATTAACAAATCCATACTTAAACAACAGTAAAGTACCTAGCAACGCGGTACAAGAACGTAACCTATTTCACCACTTTTTCAAAGCGTACCTCTACAATTAATGTTAATTTTACACTAACACTATTGATTTACGTCGCATTTCGATTATCATTTCGGATAAACATAGCACAAAAAATGAGTTCTTTACATACTAACCACTAATATATAATGCTAACATAGCAAGGTTTTCACATTAAAAAGATAATAATAGCATCATATGAACTAAGAAAATAATGTATCAACGACAAATCTAACACAACTTAAGCAACGACTAAACTGTTCAACATAACAAGGTTCCAAACCTTAAGCACCTGTAAATAACTACATCGCATACAAAACCGTAACTTATTCATACTTTTTCCAAGCATTCTCTAACAATATTCAACGTTAATTTCATGGCACAGTAATATTTAAACAAGAACATTTAATCAATACTCTTGTCTAATCTATCATACAGATCAACGAATAGACGCTAACATAATATTTTTATCCAACAAAATCTTAAAAATAATTCTTTGAATAAAATATCTAGTAAATTGGCATTAGTTTTAACTGATTTTTAAAAGCAGTAAATCCAGTAACTCAAACAAATCAGCCCTCCCACCTCTCCTCCATAACTTTTGATCTATTGATTCATGACACATTTCGAGTATCATTTCGGATGAACATAACACAAAAACAAGTTCTTTTATATACTAACCATTCGAATTATATGCTAACGTAACAAAGTTTTACACATTAATAAAGCTACATAACAATAAACCTGAACTAGAATATAATTGTACAACGAAACGTAACACACTATACGTACGAAATAAACTACGAACTGTACAACTTCCTTTCCGCACTTAAGAGCAGTAAAGTACCCAGCATTAACACTTCGTGCAAAAACGTAACCTAATTCATACTTTTTATAAGCATATCTCTAACATATCAATGTTTATTTTACATTAACACACAGTAATATTAAACAAAAATTTAGCATAAACCTGTCTAATCATCATACTGACCAAGAATAATAATGCTAACATAACAAATTTTTTACATCAACTTCGTAATATTTTAACAAAATATTCATCAAACCTCGTCTAAAAATATCATAATGCCAAAGCGAATAAGTTGCAACATAACAAAGTTTTAACCAAGCATAACAAAAAATAACAAAATTTTATTCCGAATATAACAAAAAATAAGTTCTTTGAATAAAATATCATAGAAAGCGTATAGTTTACTTGACTGTTAACCGCAGTAATCTGTAAATCCAGTAATTCAAAAAACCACCATCCCTGCAGTCCACTACCCATCCATCCACATGGTGATCTATTCAGCTATTGATTCAAGTCATATTTCGAGTATCATTTTGATAAACATCCAACATAAAAATAAGTTCTTTATATACTACCCAACGAATGCTTACACAACAAAGTTTTAGTATCAATAAGCTAACAATCATACCGCACAACTAAGATCTAATGTACAAAATGCAAACCTAATATATCCTTGCGTATGAATAATCAGCTAACATCCTGAAAATTCCCTACTTATCAAAAGGTAAAGTAGCTAACATATATTCATAAGTTAGGTACGTTATGTAAATATTACTATGACAATGTGAAAAATAACACTGATTTGTTAGAGAAATGAGAAGTTTCGTAAGATATTACTGTGTGTTAAGTGACTATGATGTGTTAAGAAACGTGAGCCAGGTTAAGTTTTGTTGAGTAATGTTAGTTTGCATTAGCAATTTTGCTAAGTCTACGTTTTATTCAAATAGTTCAAATAATGTTATACTCGAAATGAGTGACACTTTGATGAAGATAGTTGTCAATTCATAGTTCAAGATGTGGTATTTTGGTAGATTGGTCACTTTGTTAAGGGATCTTGTTAGATAATACGGCTTACCTTTTGCTGATATGCGAGAAAAGTGGGACATATCGAGTATTGTATGACTGTTAGCTACTTTACCTTTGATAAGTAGGAGGAATTTTTCAGGATGTTTAGCATGATTATTCAATACGCAACGTCTATTAGGTTTGCATTTGTACATTAAATTATTAGTTGCGGTTATGATATCTTAGCTTTATTGATGTAAAAAACATGTTGTTAAGCAATATATTCATAGGTCAGTATAATAAAGAATTATTTTTATGTTATGTTTATCCAAAATGTACTCGAAATAATAACTTGGAATGCAATAGGCTCAATAGATCACACGCAGGTTGGATGGGTATGGACTGCAGGGTGTGGGTGGTTTTGATTTACTGATTACTGATTTACTTGGCTTAAAATCAGTAAAACTATTACGCTTTACTATGATATTTTATTCAAAGAACTTATTTTTATGTTATGTAAGGATAAAATTTTGTTATTTTTTTTTTGTTATGTTTGGTTAAACCTTTGTTAATGTTTGCAATTATTCGCTGGGATTATGTATTTAAGACGAGGTCATGTGATTTTTGTTTAAATATTACGTTGATGTAAAAAATTTGTTCCGTTAGCATTATATTCTTTGTAAGTATGATGATTAGACAGGGTTTAATTGCTAATAATTTTTGTTAATATTACGATGTTAATGTAAAATTACAATTGATATGTTTAGAGATAGGCTTGAAAAAAGTGTGAATAGGTTACGTTTTGTAACGAAGTGCTGGGTACTTTACTGCTCTAAGTGCGGAAGGTTTGGTTAATGTTAGTAGTTTATACGTACGTATGGTGTGTTAGGTTTGTCGTTGTATATTATATTCCGAAATGATACTCGAAATGTGTCATGAATCAATAGATCAATAGATCAAAAGGTTATAGAGGGAGAGGTGGGGAGGGGTTGGATGGTTTTGATTTACTGATTTACTGATTTACTGCTTTAAAATCAGTAAAAACTAATACAATTACAAATGATATTTTATTCACAGAACTTATTTTTATGTTACGTTTGATAAATACTTTGTATTTTAACAGTTTATTCGTTTGTAAGTTGATAATTAGACAAAGGTTATGATAAATTCTTGTTAAATATTATTGTGCCAATGTAAAATTTAACGCTTAATATTTTAATAGACTATGCTTAGAAAAAGTGTGAATAGGTTACTTTTTGTATGCAATGTAAGTTACTTTACAGGTGTTAAGCGTGGAACTTTGTTAATGTTAAACAGTTTTTTCGTGCTTAAGTTGTGTTTAGATTTGTCGTTGTACATTATTTCTTAGTTTAATATGATGCTATGTTATCTTTTATTAATGTGAAAACCTTGTTATGTTTAGCAATATTACGATGTTGTATATAAAGAACTCATTTTTGTGCTATTTTATCCGAAATGATACTGAAATGCGCCGACATCAATAGTGTTCTAATGTAAAATTAACAATTGATAAATGTTAGAGTCGTTGAAAAAGTGTGAATAGTTACGTTTTGTACGCTGTGCTAGTACTTTACTGTTGTTAAGTATGGAACTTTGTTAACTGTTAGTAGTTTATTCGTGCGTAAGGTTTGTTGGTTTTGTCATTGTACATTATAATTCTTAGTTTGGTAATGCTATGTTAGCTTTAATTAATGTGAAAATGTTACGTGTGCATATATTCGTTGGTCGTATATATAAAGAACTTATTTTGTACTTATTTATTTTGTTGTGCTTGTTGTGTTGTTGTCTTACGAGAAATATATACCGTTGATAACTGACTATGGTTTCGTTCGTGCGTCGTATTCTTGTTTACTTTCTTCTGCTTGGTTGAAAGAAAGAATTTCATTACATTTAAGGGTTGTTAACGCATACGATTTCCGTTCAGTAGGACAGTTTTTCGCTGTGCTGGACGACGACATCTCCTCGCATATTTACCTGTTGTTCGATATCTTACGAGGAGCTCCGTATTCCAACGATGTGTCATTTATATTAATCGTCTCAACCCGGATGGATACGATACATTTGCTTGTATTCATCCAGAGGTTCAAAAATAATATGACCCCTTATTCGATCTGTGCTTGAAGAGTTCATCAAGATTATCAATATCGCAGCAAGATGGATAGAGGATAAATGTGTGTGTCATCTGATTATCGACTAGCAGTGAAAATATCTAACGGAAAGATTAACGGAGAGGTTCTAATAGAACCTGAGACGTTTGGTTATTCTCGTCGTGTGACGATATTAAACCCTTGATGTACGCAACTACTGGAAACCCTTCGTTGTGTTACTCTCAGACATCACGTGTCTAGAGTTTTCACAGTTCGAACATCTGAAAATATTACCGCATTGCTTAAAATAAAAAACGAATTACATCGATCTTAACGATTGTTGAAACTTGAGGACTTAATACATATAGCACATGGTGCAATCTATGATATTACAATACGAAACATCATGTTTCCCGCTTTAATACAAGTATACAGGACGGCAATTATGAAACTATCGAGCTTGGATGAATTTACTTCTCTCTTGTAATGAGAGAATGAGTGCTGTTTGAAGTCGAAATATTCGCTAGCGATACAGACCTGGTATTAGTGGTGGGTGGTAATCGCGTTGTATTACTTAACCATCCTTTAAATACATACTTTCATCCTAATGAACTTTAGAGAGTTATAAGACTTACCCAACTTGAGATCCTAGTGATATCTCTCGAATAGATGAATTATATATTGTAAATAACCTTATGTTTTTTTATGTATTTTATATGTTTTTAATCTATCTCTTTAACGTTTTTCTCCATTAAATTCATTTTTTATACAAAAATGAAAATTGTTTTACTTCCTCGTATACTTCGCTTTTATGACTAAAGTGTTACTTGATAGCTGTTTATCTCGTCTGGTTGTTGTGTGTTAAGTATGTATGTTCATCAGTTAGCCTTTTACGAGAGTAAAACTTTACCGTTGTTTGATCTTTACCCGATAGGTATTCATGAATGATTAGGTAAGGTATGACAAAAATTATTTGGTAAATATACTATGTTAATGTAAAATTAACATTTTTCATGTTTGGCGATATGTTTGTTTGATAAAGTACGATTGGATTATGTTTTTGTATGTCTTGTTAAATTTACTTTTACTGTTGATAAGGTTTGGACTTTGTTAATGTTAGCACGTTTATTCTTGTTTAAGATGTGGTTAGGTTTGGTCGTTGTATATTAATTCTTATTCAGATGATGCTTCTGTTACTTTATTATGTGAACACTTTGTTACGTTAGCATATATTCACTGTTTAGTATATATAAAGAATTTCTTTTTTATGTTATGTTTAACACAAATAATGACATACTCGAAAATGTGAGCCTGAATCAATAGATCAAAGTAGATCAAGGATGGACAATGAGGGTGCGGATGGTAGTTTGATTTACTGATTTACTGATTTACTGCTTTTGGGTAATTAAAACGTTACAATTTAAGTAAAAAATATGAC
The DNA here is from genome assembly GCA_015478945.1 of Trachelipus rathkii. Taxonomy (NCBI): domain Eukaryota; kingdom Metazoa; phylum Arthropoda; class Malacostraca; order Isopoda; family Trachelipodidae; genus Trachelipus; species Trachelipus rathkii. The sequence continues at coordinate 27,181 of JABUQX010072786.1, forward strand.
TTGAAATAAATAGATCAATAGATCCAATAGATCCAATAGGAACTCACGAATCTGGGATAGGGGGTGTTGGAGTGAGGGATGTATTGATTGTCTGGATTTACCGTAGATTTGCTAGCTTGTCTAGGGAGTATGAAAAGACGTTTCTTAGTAGATTTTCAGTAAAAGAATATTTGACTGAGATCAATAGATCAATAGATCACAGGATCATAGATATAGATCGACGATTGGAACAGGGAGGCGTGGTTGGATGTGGTTTGTTTGATGCAGCGCGGGGAAGAAAGAAATAAGAAATCGAAAGATTGAGACCAGAGGCAATGTCTAGAATAAAAGAGGGAGCAGAATAGTTGAAAATGAGTTGAAGAATGAAGGGTCGAGTCATTGGCATATGAGCTGGATACGAGTTTAGAAAATGTGCACGGAGAAGAGATCATTATGGAAAAGTTAGGAATAGAAGAGGAGCATAAGACTGAACCCTGAGAAACACCACTATTGACAGAAAAAGAAGAAGATGTCGCTCCATCAACCACAGCGATATTCTAGCGACTTTCTTAAAAAGGGAAAAAAAAGCCTTACAGAAGCCAAATAAGTTTTAAAGCAAAAGGGCAAAAAATAAAGAAAGGAGGAACCCAAGAGGCGAGTTGGAGAGCAGTGACGCGTGCCATACCCGGTCACATGCTTTGGATAATGTCAAGCGCCAACCAAGTCTCCCCATAGTTTCCTAAGAAGGAAAACCATAATCGGTTAAATAGAAACTGTATATCTCCAGTACGACCTTGCACGCCGAAAGCATACTGGCCATACTGGCAACTATACTGACCGAAATATCAAATTGCTCGACATACTTAATATTATATATATATATATAGTATAATATATATTATATATATATATATATAAATAAATATATATATATATATATATATATAATAATATATAATATAGGACCTCTTCTGTTTTTACGACTCCGTCAGTTTTGAATTTTTTTTGTTTTTTTTTAATATATTGCTAGTATTATGTTCCTAATAATAATTAAGTCGGTAACAGAACATGATTCAAAAAATTATAAGGACGCTTTTACCGTTTTACAACTCCGTCAGTTTTAATTTTTTTTTTTTTTTCTTTTTATTTTTTTTTACTAAGGAATCCCCAAGGGCTAAATCCGCAAAGATGGCAAGAGCTAGGTCCTCGCCTTCCGGGGAACTACAGGGTAGGACTATTTCCTCCCTCCGGGGAGGGTCTCCGAACCCCCGCGCTCTTTGGTATTTGGGGTGTCGCGGGGTTTCCTCCGCCCTCCTCTACGGGTATGGAAAACGTCCCGCCCTCTGTCCCCCGTCGGCTCGAGTCCCCTAATTTTTTTTTTTTTTTTTTCTTTTTTTTTTTAATTTTTTTTTTTACATTTTATAATAAGCCTTATACCTGATTCCAAATAAGTAATTGGTTTTTCTGTAAGTGTCGCACTTTTTGAGATATTTAATTTATGAAAAGCACATGTGTTTTTTTTTTACATTTTTGTAATCAGCTTTATATACCCTGATTCCAAATATGTAATTGGTTTTCTGTAAGTGTCGTACTTTTCGAGATTTTCATTTAAAACAATATCTAACAAAAATGTGATTTTTAAAAATTATTTAACAAATCTTTCGAACTTTTGAATCATGTCCGTTACCACTGAAATTCATTGTTGGTATCCTCTAAAGTAGCAATATATTAAAAAAAAAACACAAAAAAATTAAAACTGACGTAGTCGTAAAACAGAATAGGACCTATATATAATATATTATATATATATATATATTATATATATATATATATATAGTTTATATATATATAATATATATTATATATAATATATATATATATATTATATATATTATATATATATAATATAATATATATATTATATATATATATATATATATATATAATATATTATATATAATAAATATATAATAGTATATATATATATATATATATATATATATCATATATTTATATATATTAATATATATATATATGATATATATAATTATATATATATAATATAATATTATATATATATATATATATATGTAATATATATATATAATATAATATATATATATATATATATATATATATATATATATATATATATATATATATATATTATATATATATTATATTATATATCAGTATTTCGAGCACTTCGATATTTCGGTCATATAGTTACCAGCACTCAGTTATAGCTTGAGCGAACTAATAAAAATATAAAACTAATTTCTGTCCCCGTTTCAATACGAGACCATAAGGCGGCAATCGAAGAAAAGGAATTGGAGAATATTCTTGAAGACATTGTTGCCTCGTTAATCAGGTCAAACATGTGAAACAGAAAGGAAGCAGGTTTCAGTGTACGGTAGCTAACACAAATTATTAGCAATAAATTTTCATTTACTACCACTTTCTTTCCTTTGTTGAAAACCAAATTTCGTTAGTTAATTATTTTCATTCGTTTACTCCATTTCCTTTTCAACCCTAATGAAGTTACTATAAAGGACAAATTTTCTATAAAATAGTTAAGGTTATTATACAAAGTGAAATGCGTATGTATAAGGATCGATTCTTTTGCTCGTGAAAGTATGTCCTTTTTCATTATACTTTTTTAATATAATTTGCAAATTGTTTTTCTCACCTTCCAAAAGGTTTGAAATCCTATTAAAATTATTTTATTCTATTACATATATAATTAGTAAATTAAATTTTCTTCTCTTACAATTCCTTACATCTGATGGGTTGTGTTTCAACAACTTTTATCAACAACTTATGTTGCTAAAATATTTATAT
>JABUQX010072786.1:40000-43169 GCA_015478945.1 Trachelipus rathkii
TATATTTATATATATATATATATATATATATATATATATATATATATATATATATATATATATATATATATATATATATATATATATATATATATATATATATATATATATATATATATATATATATATATATATATGAATTCACCGCCGAAATTGAACTATATATAAAGGAGGATTTCTTCGTATTGGATTGATTGGAGCTGAGTACTTCTTTTTCCAATTTTCTCTTCTCTTAAAGGATATGAAGTTTAATGGCGCATTTTGTTCATTATGAAGATTTTCTTCGTACATTCAGCGGAGTCGGCTCGTATAGGTCAAGAAGGAATGGATCAAGCACCAAAATAGCGTCCGGTAGCTCAGCGGTAGAGCACTCGCCCAACTAAGCGAAAGACCCAGGTTCGTCACTGGTCGGTCGTGTTTGTGTGAGCTATTCTCTTCTTGGCTCCGTCTTGCTCAGACTTTAAAATTGAGCACACCCCCTCCTAGATTAGGGCTCTGCCCGTGAGCGGTGGTGTTAACTGTAAAAAAAAAAAAAAAAAAAGTTATGGGACATCGGCGTAGATCACACCGATTTCTCAAAAAGGGTTTGAGCTATCGTAATGAAACTTTGTATATGAGCTATTGGTATATTAAACTGATCACATGCGACTTTTCAAGTCTCTAGGTTGAATATAGGGGGGTAGCTCCCCCCAAGACTGCAAGTGAAATAAGCGGCTTAAGCCCTTTTGACGCTTCCAATTCCGTGTGAGATTATGCCTAACGCAAGATCGGGAAAATCAATAGGTGTTCGATTGTTCGACCCGCCTAACGCTGTTATTATTATTATTATTATTATTATTATTATTATTATTATTATTATTATTATTATTATTATTATTATTATTATTATTATTATTATTATTATTATTATTATTATTATTATTACATCGAAAAAATCGAGCTCAATAAGTGAGCTCGATTTTGAGCCGTCTCCTGCTTCAGGTCCGACTCCTTCTGTGACTCCTTCAGCGCCTCCTTCCGCGGTTCCATCGACTCCGGTAGCGATTCCTACTTCGATTCCGATTCCGATTCCAACTCCTTAGGCGACTCCAGTTCCGATTCCGATAGCGAAGGTGACTCCTCCGACTCCGTTTCCTGTGCCGTTTGCTGTTCAACCCTCGGTTTGTGGATCATGACGAAGGTGTTATTTAGAAGTTTTCTTATTATTATCCTTATTTTTCAGTAAATCAGTAAATCAGTAAATCAAACTGCCCTCCTCACCCCTGTCGTGATCTATTGATCTATTGATCTATTGATTAAAGTCATATTTTTTACTAAAATTGTTGCGTGTTACATACCTTAAGAAGTAAATCAGTAAATCAGTAAATCAAAGTACCCTCCTCACTCCTTCCGTGATCTATTGATCTAACGATATATTGATTCAAGTCATATTTTTTACTAAAATTGTCATGCTTACATACACTAAAGCAGCAAATCAGTAAATCAGTAAATCAAACTGCCCTCCCTATCCCCTTTCGTGATCTTTTGATCTATTGATCTATTGATCTATTGATTCAAGTCATATTTTTACTAAAATTGTCATGCTTTACATACACTAAAGCAGTAAATCAGTAAATCAGTAAATCAAACCACCTTCCAACCACCCTCCTGTCCATCCGTGATCTATTGATCTATTGATCTATTAATCTATTGATCTATTGATCTATTGATCTATTGATTCAAGTCATATTTTTAGTAAAATTGTCATGTTTTACATACCCTAAATCAGTAAATCAGTAAATCAAACCAGCCATGCCACACTGCCCACCTTATCCATGATCTATTGATCTATTGATCTATTGATCTATTGATCTATTGATCTATTGATTTATGTCAAATTTTTTTTGTAAAATTGTAATGTTTTACATAAACTAAATCAGTAAATCAAACCATTCACCCTACCCTCCATGCCATCCCACAGTCCAATGATCTATCGATCTATTGATCTATTGATTCAAGTCACATTTCGAGTATCATTTTGGATAAACATAACATAAAAACAAGTTCTTTATACACTGATCAACGAATATATGCTAACGTAACAAAGTTTTCACATTAATAAAGCTAACATAACATCATCAGGTCTAAGAATATAATGTACAACAACAAACCTAACACACCTTAAACACGAATAAACGTTAAAATTAACAAAGTCCCACACTTAACAATAGTAAACTAACTAACATAGCATACAAAAAAGTAACCTATGCACACTTTGTCAAGTATATCTCTAACATAACAATGTTAATTTTAGATTAACATTGGTAATATTTAACAAAAATTATCATAACCTTGTTTAATTATCATACTGATCAACGAATATATGCTAACGTAACAAAGTTTTCACATTAATAAAGCTTACATAGCATCATCTGAACTATGAATATAATGCACAATGACAAACCTGACACACCTTAAACATGAATAAACTGTTAACGTTAACAAAGTTCCACACTTAACAACAGTAAAGTAACTAACATAGCATACAAAAAGTAACCTATTCACACTTTGTCAAGCATATCTCTAACATAACAATGTTTATTTTATATTAACATGGTAATATTTAATAAAAATTTATCACAACATTGGTTAATTATCATACTGATCAGCGAATATACTCTAACGTAATAAAGTTTCCACATCAATAAAGCTAACATAGCATAACATGAACTAAGAAAATAATGTACAACGACAAACCTAACACAACTTATACACGAATAAACTGTTAACATTAACAAAGTTCCACACTTAACATCCGTAAAGTAACTAACAATGCAACCAAAAACGTAACTTATTCACACTTTGTCAAACATATCTCTAACATAACGATGTTAATTTACACTAACATGGTAATAATTAACTAAAATTTATCACAACATTGGTTAATTATCATACTGATCAACGAATATATGCTAACGTAACAAAGTTTTTTACATTATCATAGTAATATTTAACAAACATTTATCATAACCTTACCTAAATATCCTAATCCCCAACAAACAATTGCAAACATAACAAAGTTTTATCCAAACATAACATAAAAATAACAAAGTTTTATACAAATATAACATAAAAATAAGTTATTTGAATAAAATATCATAGTAAAGTGTAATAGTTTACCGAATTTAAA
>JABUQX010072787.1:0-15000 GCA_015478945.1 Trachelipus rathkii
TTCATTTATGCTCTCCTGAAGAACAACGCTCGAACGATCAAACTAAAATTTAGTAATAATAGGAGCTCTGTAAGACTGCAAATTTTGTACTTGTCAAAAGCACAGCAGTGATTGGGCAGAAAATCAAACTTAAAAAACGCTGTATAATCCATTTTGTCCGGCAATATAATTAAAATGTACATTACAAATTAAGAATGGTCAAGTACACCTATGACTATCTTATAAATTTTTATAAATACACCCAAACCTTATTTTAAAAAATTATTTTGTTGAACATAGATAACAGTTATAAAATTTTCAATGGTGAGCTAAATTAGGTTTTTTTCTGTGAAGATATGTATATATATTCTACATCCGCCAAGTGTAAATAAATGTTTGTGGATATACGAGATGCAAAGCTTCCTTTAGCTAAAATGTTGATTACTTTTAAAGTATATTCATTTTGTTAGATTTAAGTTTCCTCTACCACTTTGTTAAAATTTTAATCGACTAATTCTTCAATATCTTCTTATTAAATTATATACTGTAGAAGTGACTGGTGGTTGTGTGTAGGTGTGATCTCTCCACAGTAGAATCACATTTTAATAAATTTCTCTACCGAGGCTCTCAAAGTGCACTCAGTAGCGTTGTATATACACTATTTCAATCTGATTGATTACTACGCCTGTAATTAGATTGTAGTTTTTGGAGGGGGTGGATTCGCTCAATGTGTTTAACTTTGTCCTTTTGAATAAACCATAATACTAGCATATTTTCTACGGGATGCACTGCAGCGCGCATCCTACGAACTTACTCGTAAATTAATGTTCATAAAGTTACGAATACAACTATATAAAAGTGTTAGATAATACTAGCTTGGCTTTGTAATAATTAAACCTGTAAGAAAGAGTAAGAAAATAATAACTAAGAACCAAACTCTAAAACAAAAGTTGGTAAGTTACTATTCATATAACAATGTTTTTTTTAGAATATACATTGCCTCGTTACATTATCATATTCTACCCTATATATTAAATAATAATTATAAGGCTTTCAGATTAATATTCCATATATTTATCTCAGGCTATAATTACATATAGGGCAAGCATCATACTATATATATCTAAACTCAATATATATAGAGACCTATATATATATATACATAATATATATTGATATATCCTAGTATATATATATATATATATATATATATAATATACCCTATATATTATATATATATATATATATATATAACTATAATACTATATATATATATATATATATATATATATACTATATATATATAATAATATATTTTATAATAGTTTCCGACAGTTTGACCGATACCAGCCTTTTCGATATGAAGGAATGGAGGTATTGGCTTCAAAAACTTGGAATATAATTTATATATGGGATAAGGACGAATCCATGTAATTTTCAAAGTCTGTAGGATGTATATAGAGGTGGGGTCACCCCGAGGGTGGACACTGATATTGCACGCTTACGCTTTTGTTGTTTGATCTGAGTGGGACTGAGTTTAGGCCTAACGGGAAGTTGGGTTCGAGCGTGATCGACGTATATCCGGTCCGTCGGTAGACGAGATTCATACGTCGGCGCGCGAAGAGGCGAGCGCCTCCTACACACATTATTATTATATTATTATTATTATTATTATTATTATTATTATTCATTATTTATATACCTCGGCACTTCTTTTTGCCACCTCTTTTTGCCACCTTTGATTTCCAATATAAGGGACTCCTGTTGTTAAATTCATCTACTATACTTATTATGTACCCAATTTGAGATTGTCCATTTCCCACGTTATTAAAAGAGGCATCAGAAAAGATTTCCATTTTTGTTCTACCCTTCAGGGTAGGAATGATTATCTGGTTTTCCTTTTCTTTTACTTGTTCTATAATTTATTACTTTTTTCATATCTCTTGTTGTTGCCTTTTTACAAAATTTACTTCTTTCACTTACATTGTAAGATATTTCTGGTCTGGTTTGTTGAGCTATCCAGTTTAATTGTCCAACCAATGATCTGTATTCTGTTTGTTCTTCTTTATTTAATATCTGTAAACCTCCACGGATGTGCTCCACTTCTTCGCATGTTAGATATATTTTTTTATTATATACTTGCTATCTCCGTATCTCTTCGCAAATTCTACCCATTTATTACTTCAGGTCACATTCCCTGTGCTGCATCTCCTTCTTTAGTGAAGTATGAGTTGCGCCTTTCGATTTCGATTTTCCTTTACCCTAGATTTTGTTCTTAGAGTCATGCGAACCATTACGTGAACAGTTCATACCAAATGTAACGAATTTTCCTTCACTCCTCCTTTTCCTAATTTCCAATTTCCTCACTCTTTGAGTCGTGTGTCTTTTCGTTAGCAGTTTATCTTTGCTTCTCTGAACCGCACTCCAGACAGCATATCTAGCAGCTCCCCGCGCCGATACCGCGAAAGACAATATCCTCCGTCACCCGGATTGTATTGCCACATGAGGGCGCATTGGGTATCACGGTTCGGTCGTTCGCGACTCTGTTTTTCCTTCGCCTTACGGCTATCTCACGCGTCACCGAACAATACAGACCTGGTTCCAAACTGTCGCCTCCTCCTGCGTGGTGGGTTCCTCTCCGGTAGACTAAAAAAGTGTGGAATAATTTTGTGAAAGAATGTCAATCGAAATAAGACTTAGTTTGGTTCGTTCTCATAATCATTGTCTCGTTATAAATTTTTATTCCTTATTATTATTAGTGTATTCTATTGAGTTGATCTTACATTCCACTACCTTATTTATTATCTCATTATTTATTAAATACTTTCAGAATAGGTAATATTTTGACTTTAAAATTTACTGTGCCTTTCTCTTGTGTGTACAGTATCTCACTAAATAAGCAGTACACAATTCACTAAATCTACATCTCTAACTCACTAGGTTCTCTACAACCTCTGTCAGATTCAGCCTCTGCTCTTTCTTGTAACCAAATATATATTATGATCTATATTTGTGATTTAATTGGTGTCAGCAAATTTACTAATAAATTACTCTATGTAACGTTTAACAATACGCCTATATATGCAGTCAAAGTCATCATAAACCAGATCAAATGCCACCATCATCTCCTATAAAGCTATGCGATTCCTGTCCCTCGTTGGACATGTAGGTGATCTCACTGGACCATCCCATGGATTCTTAAAATCTTCCTTGGATTTCTATTGCCTTATCCAAACTCTCGAATTCACGAAGTGCGACATTTTAGTGTTACGAGGTATCCTTCTATTTGTCTGATGATAACATCACTTTATCCATTTATCCGATATATATTTCCAAGGTATATTTCTTATTATTAATATATTTATTTATGTTATCCAATATTAATTAATATGTTATATATTATTATTATAAAGACGGATTTGTGATTATATGAAAAATGATACTTCTCTTTGTCTTTTTAATGATTATACTCTCAAATATCATAAAAATAACACATAGAAAATAAAATCATTCTATATATATATAGCCTACTATATTTCAGAGACTCCTTTCTCCTTTTCGTCACAAAAACGGAGCCTAAGCTTGGGATACAGATTTATAAGTTTTGTAGTATTCATTCCAAAAATATTTTTATGATGCACCCATTATTATTATTTAAGGGCTACATAATTGGTTATTAAATTAAATTTGAAATACGCTCTTAAGTCATTGGTCTAAATTTTCTCACTCTCCTATATGCTTTATTTTTACTGTATGACTCTCATTTCTGTATACTGATTTTATCTTCATGTAGGACGGCACTCTATAGTTCAGTGGTCAAGGTGTAAGAATCTTGATAATTAGATGGGGTAACTTGGATAAATCTAGGGTGTTTTCGCAGATTCTACTCTCCAGGTGTAGAACATTTCAAAGTCTACTATAAATCTCTTGCACGTATATACTGCCTCAATATTTTAACCATTCCTCATAAAAACTAATAATATACTATTGAGTTATTCTAGTATTATGTCTATTCAATAGTTAAATTCATATTAATATTGTAATATCTTTAAAGTTTGTCTGTTTCCTGCCATCATGCTGCTCTCACTCTTTGATCTGTTCATTCTTCAAGTCCTCTTCTTTTCCTAATTTCCTTCTCCCCTCGAATTCTTATTGTGATCCTCACTATCTCCATAAATAAATTATCGAGATCTTTCTACCCACGGTCATTATTCTCACCTAATTTTTTATGTGCGGTGCTGCGCCTATGATCTTTCGTCTCCTTCACCGTACGCATGGTTGGGCTTATCCACTCAACTTATGCGTTACTTACTATTTGCGATGTATAATTTTCTGTTCAGGTTCTGTTTTCTGATTCCCGTTCGCTTTAGGTGTTCTGCTCTTCTTGTAATAACCACCCTTACTTCCATCGAAAATGTTTTGCCCCATAAATTGGTAGCACAAGTAGAGGCTATTAATGACGCGCGTGGTTGTTCTTCTCCTTATAAAATATTCTTTCACTCATTGATATTCCGTGAGCACTCGCATCTTGCTTCTTCTTACACGTTTCTCATTAGGTATGTGCACCTCTCTTCTCACGAGGGGGTGCGGTCTCACAAGACACTCCTTCTTGATTATTTTCATGAATAAATTGAAATCCTCATACCTTCCAATGAATATATATCTACCGGGCTTAATGACTAACACTATAATATAAGAATTCCAGAATTACATTTTCCACCTAATAACTGTATTAATATGCTCATTGTACTAAACTAGATATTGTTAAAAACTTAAAGTCATATGTTCTAATCTGCTATTTCCACACCTGAGACTCTGCTCTTGGTCCCATCCACTCCCATGATCTATTCCACGAAGCCTCCACTCACTTATCTTTTGCTGCGCTCTTTACCAGTCTTGTCTATATACCTTCCAATATATTCAGTCAACTTTCTTATTCAGAATGCTGGTTTTTCGAGTCGTCTCTCATTTTTAACCATGTATTAATGTATTTCATAGTGAAATAAAGCTTGTCGTTTTTGAAGAGTCGTATTTAATAATAGTCCCAACATAAGATATAATAATCTAGTATTTCTACCAGAAGAATCTAAGCACATTTTTAAAACTGACGCTTCAGTGGGCTCCTATTTCTCTACGCTTACCTCATACAGTGAATTTCTGTTTGTTCCAACATACACATCTCGCCACGGGAACCGTATTCGGCTCTTAATATCACATACTATATAATTGAATAAAGTTATACTATACCTTACTGTTAAATTTGTTTTCCTCATTTTTTTAATATATTTCATATATGGAGGAGAAGAGATAACCTCTTAAATCAATCTTATGGGATAAAACACCAATTAAAACACAAAATCCCTCTCCTCCACACATGTAAAACGCCAGTGTATAGAGTCTAACTCCTTACATGCAAAATTTTGGAAGGGCTTTGGGTTCAGTATATTTTTCTTGAGGGCCTTGCAATGAAAACGGGGTAATATTTTTCAGGGGTCGTTCCTAAAATTATAGGTAGTGTACAATAGAGTTAATGTACAAATATAAACTCGTCAAATTCAATTTCTCATTGCAATGTAAAAACATGACGCATAGTAAAGGTAACTGTAGTCTCTTACAATTCATATCATTAAAAGAGCATCAATTTTTACGAAACCGTTCCTTAAAATGAGGCGCGACAAACACACCACGGAGTCTACCAATTTTCATACCTCCCGCTAAATTAATGTTCTTAGGGAGTTATTCAACATTTAAGACCTCAGTGATCATCTCGAATTCAAACAAGTTTTTCTTGTTTGTCTCCACCAATGTTACCCAAATTCATGTGATTCGTAATTTCCATTGCTCCCAGGTAGTAACTAACACGTACTATTTAATTATTTATCTATCTAAACTCTCCATATATATTTTTAAATTGGTTACTTCATTTGTTTAATTCTTAATATTTGTTCCTATTTAGTTTAGATCTTTTTACTTTACCAGTTCTATATTGTGAACTAAAATCTATATATATATTGCTCCATATACATATATATATGTTCTAACTAATATATATATATATGATATTATTTGAGCTCATATTAGCTAAATATAAACTATAGTTCTCTATTCACTTGGACATTTATTCGCCCAATGTGTTTCCGATCTACACTTAAAACATTTCGTAACGGTTCCGTATAATATTATATATAATATATCTTGTTAAATACTCAGAGAATATATCTATTTATACTTGATCTACTCATTTCACTAATATTTATTATACTATATGTATACAATATATATAAAATAACAAGCTTTACTTTAATATCTTTACCTATTTTTATTTATTAAAATACGTTATTATGTAACATTGGTTCCTCCTTCTTTCAACTTATTTTAATAGTGGGCATAGGACGGATTCCTCTGAAGCCATAATGAGAATTGAAGATGACGCTGCACGTGAGTTTTTAGTAATAAGAACACGACGTTTATTACCATGTTTTATTCTCATCTTTCTTAATAGTAACCTTTTGCGAATAAACTTGCGACTTATTTGAACCTTTTTATCAGCTTTTAAATCTCTAATGTAGGAGTTTTAAATGCCTTAATTATACCCCTTCGCTTATCTTTAAATTTCTACATGAGGGTTTTGTTGTTTTCATCCCTTAGTGATGAAGGCTTCCGTCTAAACCATGCAAACTCTCCTGTAAAAACCCGCCTCTCCTTTGTTCTCATTTTCGCATCAGCTATTAATTGCAGTGGAGGATAAAAATCATCTCCCCACGCTTATATGATTAAGATATAATAATAATGCTCTTTCCATACATCTAATCATCCGTTCATTGCTTGGTCTCTCATATCAGTCAATAAGCATATAACTCCCATTTCGCGTTTTTATTATATTATACCAAGCTCTTTCGATGCTATGAGTGATGAAAGTTATAATTAATTTCGTCTCTTAGTTTATGTTAAATTCTGGTTAATGTTAACAACCCTTTCAGCCCTTTATTATATGATCTATGGATCCGTCCTCTTTTATAATTCGTAAATTCGTACAGCGTAAGATTTAGGACCTGTACATACAAATGCAATCAGCCATTACTGCCTCTTAAACCCACTTATTTCTCTCATCAGTTAAATCACCGCAAAATTATTCCCCACTATTACCTAGTCGATCTCAAGTAATTCTCCTCCTCCCTTGTATAAGCTAAAAGATAACAGCTATCCGGTGTCACAGTATAAAGACCTCTTTGTCCTAACTCCTGCAAGAAGATTATAATAAATTCTTTCAGTTTCATCTCTAGCGGGAGGCTGTAGTGAAAGATGCTATATGCTATATAAGTTCAAGCTTCCCTTGGTTGTTTGCTCCGCAAGATGACACGTATATTCCTTTCACCAGAGAAATCAAGTAGTAAATCTCTATACTCTACACAGGAAGAACCCGAGTTCCTGTAACTTCTACATCTGCTTTCTTGAAACATTATTTTCTTCATACCTCAGCATCAGTTTCCGCAGAATATATATCTTTTCAAATGTTGGACCCGTTCCGCGAATATTCCCTAAACCGAGAATAAGGCATAATTTTCGCTCGGTTATTTATAACGATGCCCCGCATTCTTTTAACTCTTAATCTTTAATCCTCTTCTATCCGATGTTTCCCCACCAACTCTCGATTCTATTCATAAGGTCTTTATGAATTGATTTAACAAGGGACTAATCTGAATCCACTAGGTATTAATCATACCTCGCGCTGGTACAAACCTGATGACTCAGTCTTTATCTATTCAAGAATCTTTATATCTCGTGAACAAGTCCCTATCTTAGGTGTAAATGTCCATATCTCGTTAAGTTTGGTGATTTTGTATCCTTTCTTTAATGCCAATTCTAACTCAGGTGTAGTATAAACACCACGGAATTCACGTTGTCGCTTAGTGTGTTTACATAGTGTTTCCTGCTTCGTTTCTGCACAGGTCCTGCATAACGTGAACACGAGTCTTTCATCGTATCTTCCTGGTAGAACTGGCATATAGAGCTTATTAGGTGGAAGGACCCAGACATTAGCTTAACCCAAAATATAGTTTTCCTAATCTCAATACTCTAACTATTCTTCAATAGATGCGAATTGTTGAATTCCTAACTAATCTTTGAGTAGTTATCCGATCTAGGGAAAGCTTGGTTTGTTGCTGAATCCCAAAGGGTACATAACCTACGATGTTATCCAGAAATTGCCAAAGTAGAATTAATTTTCGTTTTTCCATCTGTAGGAGGATTACATAGAAATAGACATTTAACACCGCGTTCATATAACTTCTTCCTCACTCAAAGGAGCTCCACTCAATACTATTAAGTTTACCATTAACGTAGCGGGTCTACATGCATTTTCCGCTGATTCCTATTAACATACAACTCTGACCTAAACCCTCTTCTTACTTCTACCCATTGTTATCATCATCATCATCATTAGAGGTCACGAAACGTACTTTGCCTTCTTTTTTCATGGTTTCCCATTCGCATTCCCATACCCTCACCACTTCAAATCCACTTTCCTTATACCTCGCAATTTATACCTCCTGTGCCATGTCATCGTGTAACATATCTAAAGCTGTTGTCTCCCTCATCATTGCGTGTCTTTATATCCATTTCACACCGGTCTCCTGATGACCATGCCCATGCTAATCCACCCTGATAGATATACTATTCGTTTTCTTCTCAACAGAGCCCTGTACCAGCAGCGCTGCACCTGCAATTATCCAATCGCTTTACCATTCTTGTTCATTCTTGGTTTTTAAAGTTTCATCTACAACTAGATTTCTAAGTTGAATAAAATCGGCATCATTGAATAGTCTATAATTTGAAACAGGAACTTCAGCATACCCATCAGGGAATGCTGCTTTATTCATCAATTTAAAGCCTCTTTCTCCACCATTGCGAGCATGAGTAATACTTTGTCCCGTATAATGTTCCATAAACTCTAACCATTTGATCCCTTCGTAAGAATAATTTTTCTGTTCGCCTTCGCCTCGACCTAGATGGGCTATTGTATTCTCTTCTAAAAATCCTGTAGTGGTTTTTAAAATTCTTAAGCATAAAACTTTGCATACCCTTCCTTGTAATCACATCAATCAACTAAGAACAAAAATGGTAAGGGCCAAATTCTTCATATACATCCTTTTCATCAAAATGGAAGGATGTTTAATCAAAATCGGCAAAAGCTTAGACTTTTCGCGTAAGATACGGGCATCAATTTTCATCTTGTACCCACAGTATTTTTCTATATTACCATTCCTTTCTTTAATCACCATAATCCCATTTGAAGTGCCAATAATCGATTGCATACCACTCTAACACAATTAAAAGCGCTCCATTTGTTTGCGAGTATGATGTCATTCGATCCGTACTTCAAGAGCATACGTACTATAGAGCGCGAAGGAGGTGGGCGCCGTAGGCCAACTTGGTTTACATAAATCTAGTATCTGATGGAGGGAGTTAAAAGAAACTTATAGGAAGTAAAAAAAACCTTTTCCCAATTACATCTAAGCCTCCATACATTTTGGTATATCAGAGTCTTTGAGTTAAAGGTCGCACACAAGGCATTACTAAATTCGAGTGTAAATCTTTTAAACATGATGTTTTTTAAATCCTGATTGTGTCAGGATTCTCGAAGAGTGCCACTCATTTAGTGTATGGCACTGTCTTTTTAATGCGCGATTACCCTTTTAAACAGCATGTCAGTCCTGTGTGTGTCTTCTATAATAGCAGGAGTCTATTATTAGGATGAACACTGAAGCATAAGTATTATGAAATAGAGTTACTCCACACCGTTAGCACAGACTTACAAGCGTAGTAACAGTTTAGGCGGATCTTTATGAGCGTTTCAGCAAATAGAAGCAAGAATACGTTACGAGGAATTTGTAAACTATATATCACACAGGACAAATTTTCTCAATAAGATACCTTCTGCACATTTTAAATATGTTATTTTGGAAAATTTCAGTTCGTTTTGTCATACACTTCTCACATTGTTCATCACCCAATTCTTTTTCGCTCATCTCCCAATTCTTTTTCACTACATTTATAACATACAACTGTGCTTACAAGTATGTATGGAACTCCATATCTATCCTTCTTCGTTATTATTGTTCGGGATAATCTGGGTCGTTGGTTGTCGTGGTTGTAAGTTAAATTTTCTTCTCACTTGTTCTATATTAAGTCTGGGGTTGTAAAAAATTAGTAACGTGTTTATGTGTTTTTACCGTCCTTCACACCTTCTTTTTTAAGTTCCTTTAACCGCCTCACAAATTATGTTGCGAGTTAACATGCAGTTTCATTATTTGCTTACCACTAAGAGGCATTTTATGAGATTAGGTTCGAAATTCTATATTGCAACACATTTTATCTGAACGTTGCATTGTTGTTTTTTACTCACATTCATTCCTCTGGTCTGGTTTATTCTTTGGGACGTTCTTGTTTGAGATATCTCCGTTTATCGGTGTTAACTTGTGTATTGCAAATTTTGGACAAATCACCTTATGAGGTTTTGCGCGACACCCAATTTCTTATGTAGCTTTTTCAAATCACTTAGCGTTGTAAAAGTTACGGTTACATCTTTTGGCAATGTTATACTTAATTTCTCTTAAAATTTGTGTGCTAGCGCGGCAAAAGCCTCTCAGTCAAATTTTATCTCTGGGATACTTTCACATTTGACTTCTAAACATTCCCTGTTTACAATTATACACTCACACACCATCCCTACTTTGTCATGATGACGTATGATATTTATCTAACACGAAGAATGTAACATTTAGAATCAAAAAATATCCCCTCTGATTATTATTACGTCCTTAAGACCTTGTTAACTGTTAAGGGTATTTACATTTCCTTCGGGTACATAGACACATTTAGAGTTGATTTTTCAGTTTTCATGTCCTTCAATTCTATCTGAAACCTAAAACCGTAATAATGGGTTTTCTCTCGCATCTATATCTTGTCATGTTATGTCCTCGTCTATGCACCTATACTGAAAATCCTTCTTCCCTCATCATTACTATATTCAGACCTAAAATAATCCTACATTTTAAGACTCTTCGACTTACTTATCATAATTATCTAGTACTATATTGGGCTTTCAGCAGGTTATCTCTGTTCATTCTTGCAACGAGATCTAGATACGATTTTCTGTCACTCCCTTCTTAAATAAACAGCATATTGCTAAGAGCACAATATATATTCTTTAAATGAGTGTCGCTTTTAGCTATATGCCCTTATATACATTGGGATCCATAAGCTATGGCTTTAAATCCACAACCGTGACAGAAATGCACAATTTTAATAGTTATTCGTCCTTTCTTTTTGTGTAGATATCTCTTGGAATGTTTCTGTTCTAAATAATGAGTTGTACTCAGTCCACTTTCGACTCCCCTTGAACTTTGCACTGTAGGAAACAATTATTCCTGACCCTGATGGGTTATGAACAATCTTGACTTCAATAAATCAAACATCTTGAAAAGTTTATTATTTTGATCTCCTATTGATTTGATATTATTAAGCACGTTCACAAGCCTCATTTATGCATATAATGAGATACTATATCATTCCTCTTTTCACTATCCTTATTCTAATATCTCATAAATTATATTGGTTTCGAGTTGCTCCATTCATTAACATGTGGTGGAACCGTTAAGGGAAGACCCATACTATATTTGATCGAATAATAATTTTGTATGTAATTTTCTCACTTCTCTTTAGATGCCTAATGACATCTAATACGACTCTATTAAATGCATCGCTTAAGTCTAAACCCCTATTAAACACTCTACTTCGAATACCAAGGGTAAAGCCTTGCTGAGCTGATAGCTCCTAGAGATGTTTCCATTTAAAAATACTTCAAGTTGATTACGAACAGTAGCATATATCATGAGTTAAATTTTTTCTCATGCTCGCGATACCTATGGTAGATCTGCTGTCCTGTTGAGAGTGTGAACCCATCTTCAGTTTACATAATATCTTATATCCAGTATTATATATTAAAAATATCATTATCAGAGGGAATCAAGATATTACGGTCAGATGTATACATCAAGGAAGCGGATCAAAAATTAGTATCCACTGAGACAAATATTTTCCTGAGAGTATACGAAGTTTTTAATATTCATTGAAGTATATTTATTTAAAATATGAAACATCTCTAAGGAGCATCAGTAGCAAGTTACCCTTATCGAAGTTATATTGAAACTTTACTAAGCATTTAATAGAGTCGTATTAGATGTCATTAGGCATCTAAGAGAGGAGATTAACTATCGACAATATGAGGCTCGTTTTACGTTCACATTTAATGATGGAGCACGAAACCAATTCGTTGTAGTTGTACCTTTCAGAGAAATAAGCTATGCACGACGCTGACGCAGGAAGAGACGCAGAAAGTGACGAAGGATATGTAGAAGAGGTTTTAATGCAATAGGCTTGAAACCGCATTTCAGTCTGGAGATCAATATACATTTTCAGATTTTATTATTGAAGTCAAGATTGTTCATAATCCGGAAGTATTTCAGGGTCAGGAATATATTAATTGTTTCCTACAGGTAAAAGATTCGGGGAGTCACGTATGGATTGAGTAACAGGACTCATATATATTATAGAACAGAAACATGCGCTATATTAGAATAAACAAAAAGAAACGAATAACTATTAAAATTGATGATACTGTAGGTTGTGGATTTAAAGCCATAGCTATGGCCCAAATGTATAAGGCAGGTAAAGAACATAAAAATATTGCAGCAAATGCTGTAAAAAGGGAGGGACAGAAAATCGCTGATCAGTGCAAATTAAAATATGCTGAGCCATTAAGTTCTGATAAATTTGAAGTAATCGAAAGAGTCTTAAAATGTAGGATTTTTGTGTATAGTAATGATGGGGAAAGAGGATTCAGTGTGGTGCATAGACCTCTGAAGAAGATAACGATAAGAAATAACCATTATATCGTAGACGGGACTTTTAATAGTTGGTTTCTGATAAGTAATTGCTAGAGAGCGATTGAGTGTCTATGTTACGCCGCAGAGTGTATGAAAAGGTGTAATACCCTTAACATTACAAGGTCTTAAACGTAATAATATCAGAGGGGATATTTTTTGTTCTAAATGTTACATCTTTGTAGATAATATCATACATCATCATGACAAAGAATGTTTGTATTATAATTGTAAACAGTGTTTGAAGTATGATTGTCCAGGTAAATTGCTTGATGGTGAACAATTAAAGTATTGCCAAGATTGTAACCGTAACTTTTACAACGCTAAGTGTTTTGAAAGTCATAAGAAATTGTGTGGTAAAATCTATATTTGTCCAAAATGCAATACACAAGTAACACCCGATAAACGAATTCAAAAACGTCATGAATAAGATGAAATATAATGACGATTGTATGTTTGCTATGGATCGTAATAAGGAATCTCTGATGGTAGGGCGGGTAGAGATGTTTCTATGAAACGCTATATGTGCTTTAAGGAACAAATACGTATGGAGGAATGTGAAGGAAACCTAAAAATACACATACTTTACTATGACATAGAAACTTACCAACACAACCACCAGATTAATCCCGACAATAATAACGAAGAAATAGATATGGTTCCATACATACTTGTAAGCACCGTTGTATGTTATAAATGTAGTGAAAAAGAATTGGGAGATGAACAATGTGAGAAGTGTATGACAAAACGAACTGAAATTTTCCAAATAAATTTAAATGCAGAAGGTATCTATGTAGAAAATGTTCCTGTTTGTATCCCTATTTCCTAACGTACTCTTGTTCTCTCTTTTGCTGAAATCTGCTAAAAAGATGTCTAAATATAGTTGTAGCTTGCTCATAACGGTGCGCTTTGAAACTCATGTTTGTGTAAATAATAAGATTGTTATTGAGACAAGAAGGCGATGCGTAAAGGTAATCCCATTAAAAAGAGGCATCCCACATATTTATCTCAGAGCTACTAGACATCATCTCTAAATTTAACAATCATGTTATTTTAAAGATTACAACTATTTATATTCCCTCTTTTGTGACGCTCTATCACACAGCATTTACAAAATGTATGGAGCTTAGAATGGTAATTTGGACAAGAGGTGTTTCGGTTGTGGCCCTATTACGAGTTTCTTAATTCCCGGTCCTAATCTTAAGATTATGTAGGCCCTATTCCCTCTATAGATTATGGTTTCGACCATATAGTATCCGAATGAATGATACTAAGAAACAAACTGAGTTATTGAATGGTTATGCATTCGTTGTGAGCTAATCAGGATTATTCGAGGAATATAAGAAGGAATGTAATTAATACTGTGGTCCAAGTAGAGACGCTGTAGAGTATCCCCTTTTAACCGCGAAAGTTGGTCGCGAGGAAGCTGTCTCGCAGAGTAACAATAGTTTTTCGAGTATGTCCTTATCACCGAGGGTTTGATTTGTTTAGTCTGATTGTTTGTCCACTATTGCATCTTTATGCTTTAGAATTTTTAAAACTACATTTTTAGAAGAGAATACAATAGCCCATCTAGGTCGAGGCGAACAGAAAAATTATTCTTACGAAGGGATCAAATGGTTAGAGTTTATGGAACATTATACGGGACAAAGTATATTACTCATGCTCGCAATGGTGGAGAAAGAGGCTTTAAATTGATGAATAAATGCAGCAATTCCCTGATGGGTATGGCTGAAACCGTTTCTCTTGTTTCACAAATATAAGCGACACTATTCCAATGATGCCGATTTTTATTCATACTTAGATACTGCTATTGTTTAGATAGACAATCATAAAAACCAAGAATGACACGAGGAGGTGGGAAGCGATGATTTATTATGCAGCCTGAAAGGCGCGGCGCTGTACAGAGCTCTGTTGGAAGAAACTGATATATATCTATTCCAACTGCGGGTCGGCATGCATAAGGTGCATAGCTCAGGGATGTGAAGACATGGTGAAGATCACCGAGCCATTGATGAAGCAAAGACTTTGAGAGATAGTGTATCTATTCGGATGACTATGGCACAGGAGAAAGCAT
>JABUQX010072787.1:20000-40438 GCA_015478945.1 Trachelipus rathkii
CAATCCTTCTTCTTCTGTTCTTCATATTCTTGGCGTTTCCTTTTCGCGTGATCTTAATTATATGGATCACATTACTTCTCTTTCTAAATAAGCTTCAAAGTAGTTGGGTGTTCTGAGGACCCTTCTGAACTTCTCAACACCCCAAATGCTTGCTCTGTATAGGTGTGGTGTTCCCCTTTGTATGGAGTGTGCATCACATCTGGGGTAGTTTCACACCCATCTTTTTCTTGATAAGGTGCAGTCTAAGGCTTTTTGACTTATTAACTCTCCTACTCTCACTGCAACCTCTTTCAAGCCTTCGAACTGTTGCATCACTCATAATATTATCGCTATTACAATGGACACCTTCTGAAGTCTAGTCGAGTACTTCCTCCTTTGAGGAAGGCGTGCTACTAGTCTTTCCACAGTAACATTCTT
Organism: Trachelipus rathkii; assembly: GCA_015478945.1. Lineage (NCBI taxonomy): Eukaryota > Metazoa > Arthropoda > Malacostraca > Isopoda > Trachelipodidae > Trachelipus > Trachelipus rathkii. Next base: position 20,418 of record JABUQX010072787.1, read on the forward strand.
CTTTGTCTAACTCTGACCCCAGATTTAACTGCTATGATCAACCTTTCATGTACTCCACTGGTAAAATCTGGAACAAACTTCCATCATCTATTTTCTCAACTTCCTTTGACTCGCACTTTCAAGCGCCGTGTATCGGGGCATGTCGAATTTTTATTTTGCTATTCCACAACTCTCTCTGATGGAATCCCTCTCTCTCTCTCTCTCTTCCATTCCTTTCCATCCTTTTCATTCATCTTTCGTACTTCCTCCTTCAAGTTTCCATCTCCCTACTATCTCTTGTCCACCTTCCATTTATAAGCTTTTATAAGTTGTCATTCACTCTCTCCCTGCACTCTTTCTCCTCTTTCTTTCTCTTTCCATTTTTGTATATATATATATATATATATATATATATATATATATATATATATATATATATATATGCAGATGCCTATAATATATAAATATATTATATCTCTAAAGGGTTATTTTATCAATACCTATCACACTGCGGTGAGGTGTAGAAGTATGAGCAGTTATCTTATCAATATATATATATATATATATATATATATATATATATATATATATATATTTATATATATATATATATATATATATATATATATATATATATATATATATATATATATATATAATAAGAACTATGTGATTACGATTTCACTGTGGCGATATGGAAAGAGCAGAGCCATTTTTTCCTTTTTAAGCAATTTTACACTTTTCTTCACTTTTTTGAGGGCAAGTAGGTTACTTGGAGATATCTTTTTCTTCTGTTTTACCTGTGACTGAATTAAAAATGTGGTTTAACTACAAAACATAGTTTATTGAACTCAAGAACTGGAAAACATAGGTAAATAATATGCTTAAATATTTTTAATATTCAGGATGTTTAAAAAATTTTAAATAATAATTGAATAAAGTTTTTTGAAATTTGAAATTTTTGAAGATGGGAAGATGCAAGTTTCAAATGTCTTGGTTGGATAGAACTGATCCTCAAGGCTTCAAAATTAGTGAGTGGGAAAAGAAACAGTCAGACAGCGAAATGTTTTGTAAAATATGCATGAAATGCATAAACATTTCCTCAAATGGCGCAGTTATACAACATTCAAAGAATTAGTTCATATCAATCACAGCAAAGTTAAATTATACAAAGATCAGTTACAATTATTGCCTGTAAATAGTTGTAATGTAAATCAAAATGTTGGAAATTCAAGTGATCAAAATAAACAAGTCACACCATTGCCCTCTTGTAGCAAGATTATCAAACTGTATGCTGATCGAGCTAAAACTACTGCTATGGAACTAATGTGGTGCTTGAAATATAGTTGAGATTGCTAGGGTCATGCCATGGAAAATCCATACAGACATACTCTTAGAGTCTGAAAAAAAATATATAGATCTGTATGGGGCTCAGTTTTTTAATAAAACCGATCCATCAGTAAACATTTCAAGATTTCCAACAGTTGAAAGAGTAGTAAAAGCTTCACTGTCGCTGTCACATGGTAATGCAGATGTGGAAAGAGCATTTTTCACATCAGGCAGAACTCTTAAAAGTACCAGGTCATCTATGTCAGAGAGAACTTTAAATGCTTTAATCACTGTTAAAAGTGCTCTTAAAATGTATGATAACAAACCTTACCTTATTTCTCTAACTCCAGAGCTCCTTTCCATGGGACGTTTAGCATATAAACAATACATTGCTTACTTGGATAGAGAAAGAGAAAAAAGGAGACTCGAAGATGAAGCTGCAAAGGCTGAACAAGACAAAAAAATTGCTGAAGAGGAAAACAAAAAACTTGACCAAAAGAGGAAAAAAAATTCTGATGATGAACAAATGCTGAAGAAGCTACGAAAAGAAGAGGCAGAGCAAAGTGGAAGTGCAGGCAAACTGGTATTGGAAGCTAATGAAAGATTGAAGAGAGCTTTAAAGAAAAAAGATTTTAGTGAAGCAAGCTTGGCCCAAGCGATGCTGGAAGGTGTCACTAATGTTCAGAAAGAGGCATCTGAAAAAAGACGTAGTGTGGAAAATTTACAGGTTGCTATGTTATTTATATTTAAAACCTACTTCATAGTTCTTAGCATCTCAAAATATTAAGTAAATAGCATGTTGTTATAGTAAATAAGTTAGGTCACATTGAATTTTAGTAATGGAAATTGTAAATTCTTTTCACATTTTTCTCAAAATATGTAATTTTTGTCAGCATTTCAGTCACTTTTATTCACTTTTTTCAGCATTTGTCATTTTTTTTTTCAAATTTTATTCACTTTTTTCACTTTTTTTTATAAGAAACTCGCTACAAGCCCTGATATATATATATATATATATATATATATATATATATAAAATCATATATATATATATATATATATATATATATATATATATATATATATATATATATATATATATATATATATATATATATATATATATATATATATATATTTCTTCTTCATCTACCTTTTTTTCCCCAAAGATTGGAAGTAGCGCTACAAGCATCGGAAAAGAAAAGCAGTAGGAGAATATGACAAATGTCGAAAAGCCCTTACCGCCCCCTCTGTACCATTAATTGGAGCAAGAACTCGTCGCAATCAGAAAATCCACCCTAGAACTTCACGGAACCGCGACGGATCTTCACTATGGTAATATCGTCAAGTGTAGGATTCATCCCTTGGCCCAGGTATGGCCCAGGTGGGCCACAACACCCCGCCATTCTCTCCTATCATTGCACCTTTCTTCTCGCCTTTGCCAAACTCATATTTCCTCTCCTCCAGACAGTCCTTTACTGACTCAATCCCACTTTTTTCTTCGGTCTCCCAGCCAGTAGGTTCCCAACACACTCCACCACTATACATCCCGCTTAACCAACCGACTATCATTCATCCAGTGCTTTCCACATGACCAAACCATCTCGACATACTCATTTATTCTCTCGTTTACCTTTCTTCACCACACAACTCTCTAATACGTTCATTCCTCATTTTATCAATTCTTCTCACACCTAGTAACACGCCCCTAAGATTGTCCATCTGGCACATTGAACTTTAGATCTATACTTCTTATTCCAGACCATAGTCTCACTACTATACAATAACACAGGTAACAACATACCCTCATGCAAAACCCTAGCGCACTCCAGCTTAGTCCTTTTACATTCACCAACGATTTAATTGCGCCAGCCACCTTCCTGCCATTCACAACTTTCCTACTACACTCTGCATCATCCGTTCCCTTCTCATCCAACACATACCCTAAATATTTAAACTCGGACACTTGTTCGAGCTGCTCACCATCTAACATAACTTCACACCGAGTGCTATCCTCACTCACAACCATGACCTTACTCTTATCTACGTTTACTTTCAAACCCCTCCTTCTACACACCCTGCCAAATCTCTCTACAAATCTTCTCAAATTCTCTTCACATACTTCACAAACTCTCAACACATACTTCAACATCTCCTTCTTCACCAACACAATACTTTTCACTTCGATACCAACTCTAGTATACTTATGGATACTCTTGTGTTTAAAGAAAGTATTACTTACACACATACTTCTCTCCTCACAGAAATCAATCACCTTCCTACCATTCTCATTTTCTCCCGACACCCCAAAACCACCTGTTATACCATCCCTTTTTTGATCATCTATCCAACCAGGTCCCCCAACACTATCAATCTGTAGCTCCTACTCACCCCATCCAAAACATCATTAAACCACTATATATATATATATATATATATATATATATATATATATATATATATATATATATATATATATATATATATATATATATATATATATATAACACTTTCATATGTAACACCCTCCATATATATATATATATATATATATACAAATTATATATATATGTAACCCACTATATATGATATATATTTATATATATATATGAGGAGAGGAGATTAGAATCCCTATTTATGTCAATTTTATGGGACTGGTACTGGTACTTGGTCAAATTCAGCTAGTCTAACAATAAGTAGCATGTGCCTGAAACTTTGTTATAACTTTTTTTTTATGCCAATTATATACTTGATACTTTTAAAAATTCAATGTGCACAGAAACGACGATGTCAGTGTCATGTGCAACTAATTGACTGGTGCAACAACCTTACTCAACTTATACATACAGGTGCATATTATGAAGGACTTCAAATAAAATTTTAAAACAAAATAATAATGTAAATATTCGAGAAAATGCTCAAGCAAGAATATTTTATAAATTTACAATCACAGAACAATTAAAACAAACTTGCTGTAACATCTCCCTGATGACGAAATATAGTAATGCAATCACTAAACATGTTATAGAATAAGTTGTTGAACAATTACGGCAATGCAATTGATTAAGAGCTTCTTCGTAAAAGGTGAATCATCGCGAATCATGTTCATGCATACTGGACCGATCTTGAATCAGGATCCAAGGCTGAACAAATGACGAAAAACCTATATGCTAATTCGAAGTTTCTTCCAATAAGTTAAAATTCGTGTTTGAATATTAAAGTAACAAGTATACATAACAGAAGAAACCCTTGCTGCACCAGGCACCGCATCATGTAGTGCTACCTCCACATGTCCTGGAATCCAAATGAAATACTTGTCCGTCATTCAACTCTGCAATCAATACACCAATGTTATAATTCAAATAATGAGTTGATAATATCTGACATTAAATTCAATAATTAATACGCTAATTTAATGTCAGATTACGAGTTGATAAGCTCGGAGGCATACCAAATTCCACCTGACAAAGTTCCCAAGTCGGGGCCAATTTATATATCAACATGCCTCGTATACGGCTAGTCAAAGGCAGTTTTGAAAATAGTTAAAAGGTAGTGTATTCCAGATACTATCGGTGTAGTACATGTAAGATTAAACATAGCTGTTAAGATTGGGGTTAGAGTTGGATAGAGAAAGGATGAAACTAGAAAGAAGTGTCGCACGAACCCTTCTCAATGGAAGAGGCATATGACTGGAGATTTCAGAAGAGCAGTATCCATTGTAATAGCGATAGAACAAAGAGAATGACGCAACAGTTCGACGGGTTGAAAGAAACAACTGGAAATAGTTAACGAGAGCAGGAAAGTTGAAAAGTCCTAGGTTCAAACTTTTCAAGGGGAGCTGCGTGAGTGGAACCATCACGGATGTGTGAGGGCATACTCCTTACATGGGGTGGGGGGGGAACGACACCACTATAAAGAACAATCAACTGGGATGGCGAGAAGAAATTCTGAAGGCGCCTCAGAGCATCCAACCTTTTACTCTTAGAATCTTGTTTAGAAAGAGAAGTAATGTGATCCTTCCAATTAAGAACACGGGGAAAACAAAAAAAATATATATTAAGGACAGAAGAAGGTTTGAGTTTTGTATTTTCAAAGATGTTATAGTTTTGTGGAAGATTGTTTAGTGGAATGATGAGGGAGCTGAGTTTTTGAAGCATTGAAAACAACTTTGTTCTCAATGCCTCAATTAGAAATTGAAGAAAGGTCAGATGTTAATTGCTCCAAGGCTTTCTAGCACAAGCTAACTGCTGTTGGAAGTGACATCTTTCTAAATAAAAGGGATAATGAAGGATGGAGTCGTCAGCATAGGAGTGAATAGGTGAGGAAGTAATGGAGAGAAGGTCATTAATGAAAAGTAGAAAGAGAGTTGGAGATTGGACAGAACCCTAAGAAACACCACTATTTATAGATTTAAAGGACAAACGGTGGCCGTCTACAACAGCTGCTATAAAACGACAGGCATGAAAATCAGAATTGATTGGATAATTACCAAAAGAGGTAAACTTAGGAATAAAAGCTTTGCGCCAGACTCTATCGAAGGCTTTTAGTGTTATTGCCATAACAAAAGATTCACAGATATGCCGAAGGGCAGAGAACAAGAATCAGAAAGATCGCCAGTAGAGCATTTTCTACAAAAGCCACATTGGCGATCAGAGATAAGATTAGAAGATTCGCGGATGTTCCCAAATCTTCCTGTTACGGATAGATTGGAAAACCTTAAAAAGAACAAAAGTTAAAGGGATAGGACGATAGTTGGAGGGTTGAATGGATCCTTTTTTGACACAGGCTGAATGAGCGCACGTTTCCAACAGGGAGGGAAGGTCGAAGTTGAATGGCGGAGACAGAATAGCTTACCAAGGCAGAGTACAAGCCCGGAAGAATGCGTTTTGAGAAACAGGAGGAATGCCATCAGGATCGTACGCCTCCTTAGTGTTAAGCCAGAGAGATCAGAAATAACATCTTTAGAAGAAATTACAATATTTGACATAAATGAGTTGGAGTAGGAATAGCAGAAGAATCGTCGAAAGTGGAATTAGAGGTAGTTTTAAGTTTAGAATATAATTTTAACCGAAGGCTTAACGGCAGCTGTGCCCTCAGAAGATACTATAACAGGGAAAGGGCAAGAAGCAAAGTTAAAGTTGACATTCTTTACAAATTATTCTGTTCTTTCTAAGGTTTTCGAATGCATCCTTAACAGGAAGATTTGGAAACATCTCGGTTCTTCTAGTATTACGTCTGATGGCCAAATGGCTTTGGTAAGAAACGATCTACTGGTGATCTTCTTTCTCTTCTTTCTGATTCTTGATCCTCAACCCTTCGGAATTTCAGTGAATCTCTCGAGGTTTCGCTAGATATAGCGAAAGCCTTCGACAAGGTCTGGCACAAAGTTTTGCTTTCTAAACTTTCCTCTTTCGGCATCTATGACCTCTCAGCTTTCCTTTCCAGTCGTTTTATAGCAGCTGTTGCAGATCACCACCGTTCACCCTTTAAATCTTTAAATAGTAGTGTTCCTAAGGGTCTGTTTATACAATTTTTTCCACTTTTCATCAATGATCCCCATATTGTTTCTTCATCTATTAAATCCTATGCTTACGACTCCGCCCTTCATTACTCCTTTCATTTTGAAAGATATCCCTCCCAACAGCAGTTAGCTTACGCTAGAATGTCAACATTGGAGCAACTACCTTCGACCTTCTTAAAATTTTAAAATTGAAGCATTGAGAACGAGGTTATTTTCAATGCCTCAAAAACTCAATTCCTTTATCTTTCTACTGGACATAATCTTCCACGCATAACGTCAACTTCTAAAACACAACTCAAACCTTCTTTTGTCCTTAATATTCTTGGTGTTTCTTTTTCTCGTGCTCTTAATTGGAAGGATCATATTGGATTACTTCTCTTTCTAAACAAGCTTCTAATAGATTGGGTGTTCTGAGGTGCCTTCAGAATTTCTCCACGCCGCCCCAATTGTTTGCTCTTTATAGTGGTGTCGTTCACCCCCTACCCATGAAGGAGTATGCTCACACATCGGGAGTGGTTCCACTCACAAAAGTCTCCCAGAAAAGTTGGAGTCTAGGACTTTTCAACTCTCCTACTCTCACTAACTCTCCAGTTTCTCGCAACCCGTCAAACTGATAAAATGAGGAATGAAAGCATTAAGGAGTTGTGTGAAGAAAGGCATAAATGAGAGAATAAACGAGAGTGCATTAAGATGCTTTGGTCATATGGAAAGAATGAATGATAGTCGGTTGGTTAAGCGAATGTATAGTGGTGAGTGTGCTGGGAATCAACCAGCTGGGAGACCAAGAAAAAGTGGATTGAATCAGTAAAGGAATCCGAGTTTGGCAGAGGCAAGATGAAAGGTGCATAATAGGAGTTAATGGCGGCTTTGTGAGGTGTATGTTTGTGGGCCTTGCCCAGGTGATGAAACCCCAAGATCCACCCTTAATTGTCATCTCGGAAACCTTTTTCAAATTGTATCTGCGAAGACTTACATTATTTTTTTTTTTTTATTTCCCTCCCCTCCTCTTTTTGTGTTTGTCCTACTTTCCATTTATGTTCTATAGTATATTATTATTATTATTATTATTATTATTATTATTATTATTATTATTATTATTATTATTATTATTATTATTGTTATTGTTATTATTATTATAATTATAATTATAATTATAATTATTATTATTATTATTATTATTATTATTATTATTATTATTATTATTATTATTATTATTATTATTATTATTATTATTATTATTATTATTATTATTATTATTATTATTTCTTTTAATACTTTTTACTATTTTCTATAATTTTGTATTATTGATTTTTTTTTATATTTTAATATAACTTTATTTCCATAATTACCTACGTCTTTATATATATATATATATACTATATATATTATTATATATGCTCCATATATATATATATATATATATATATATACTTTCTCTTACTAACTATATATATATATATATATATATATATATATATATATATATTATGCTATATATTGAAGCCGGGGTGCTTAGGACCGCTTCTTTAAGGTTGATTGAGAAATGTTTGACTTTTTTTTACAGTTTTATTTCCTTACAGCTAGTTCACAAGATAGGGTTGGACCCCTGTCCTTGGTTTGGTTTCATAAATTTTGTTTTGTATAGATTGCCAGCATTCCTTGGTTAATTGTTTAGTTTTTATTTTTTTTTTAAAATGCGGTTTTCATTTACGCGCATTCAGATGTTCACGATATCTTCAGAACGGAAAAATGCTAGCGTGTGGGTGGAGCCTATTTCGGTGAATAATCGGATATGCCTTAGTTGGAGCTTTTAGGGCGTAATCTCTTAATTTTTATTTCTGGCATGATATGTTATATACCTAGAGTGGATCCCTGCAGAGCTGAGGTCGCAGTTGCTTCAATCGCGGAAGCGAAACGGCACTCAACACGACAAAATACGAGACGAGAAACGGGTTGCAAAACGGGCGCAGACAAAGAGCAGGAGGTTATTGGAACGCAGGGTGAGCGGAAGCGCGAAGACGAGGGATGCGAAGGAGGTCAGGTTTTAACAGGAGGCAAAGGCAGGAGGGTGGAGGAAGTGGAAAGGGGAGACGGCAGAGGAAGAGGAGGGAGAAGTCGGGTCGAGGAAGGAGAAGTGGGTGAAGGTGTGGTGGATCCGTGGGATGAAGGTGAAGTCAGGATGGAAAGGAGGTGGAAGTCTGGCAAGGGTAGAGGTGCAGGCATCCAGAGGAATCGGGATGGGTTTAGGGAACAAGTCCGATGCCTGGACGTCCGGAGGAGATTCGCCTCAAAATAAGCAGGTTTGAGACGATCGATCGATATAACGTCGGTACGAGTAGGAAGCTGTACTTTGAAGAACTCCTTCCGAAGTAAAACCGGGAAGGGCCCGTCGTACTTGGGTTGGAGGGGAGAACGGTGGGAGTCATGCCTGACTAGAACGTGGGTACAGGAAGAGAGATTTCGGAATGTAAGAGTGCACCTTTGCTGGCGGGTCGGAGTAGGTCTCCATGAGAGGCGCGCAGCGTTTCAAGCGAAGTGAAGATACAGGGTGGGGTCTGCAGTAGCAAGCGGGAAAGATTGAAAAAAGAACTCACCAGGCAGGCGAAGTGTAGAGCCATAAACAAGTTCTGCAGCTGAACACTGAAGATCCTCCTTAACGGCCGTGCGTATACCCAGCATAACCAAAGGAAGAGCCTCAGTTCAGGTTGTGGATGTGCCATGAAGGAAGCTTAAGTGACGGTAGAACCTCTCACAAATCCCGTTCGAGATAGGATGGAAGCTGGTGGTATGGATCTTCTCAGAACCCAGCAAGCGCATCAAATCTTTCCAGAGGAAGGATTCGAAAACGCGACCTCGATCCGTCGTGACCGAGAGAGGAATTCCGAACCGAGAGATCCAATGAAACAAGAAGGCTTTAGCTATAGATTCGGCAGTGGCCACAGAGAGAGGGATAGCTTCAGTCCAACGAGTGAACCGATCGATACAGGTGAGGATATATCGCATGCCATGAGAAAGTGGAAAGAGGTCGAAAATGTCGTGTGAACTCTTTCAAAAGAAACGCGTTGACCAGGGAGCAAGAAAGTGCCTAAGGGAGCTTTAGTGTGTCTTTGCACCTTAGAGCGTTGACAAGCCATGCAGGCACGGACCCAATTCGCTACATCGGCGTTAACTTTAGGCCACACAAAACGAGCTGTTACCAGTTTGCGTGAAGCCTCGACGCCAGGGTGTGAAAGCGAGTGGAGATTGCAGAAGACTGCCTTTCGCAGAGAATTTGGAACGAAAGGGCGAGGGTGGCCTGTTGAAGTGTCACACAAGAGTCTCTCTATGCCCGGAAGATTGAGCCACTGCAGCTGTAGAGAAGAGTCCTGCTGAAGATCGATATTGTCTTGCTCTTGGCACGCGGCCATGGCTGCGTAATCAATGTCAGAAAATGGGGGAAAGAGCGTTAATTTCAATCCGAGAAAGAACATCCGCGGTGAAATTATCCACTCCGGAGATGTGACGTATGTCTGTCGTAAACTGGGAAACAAATTCAAGATGACGAGCTTCACGGGGGAGTGACGTTCATGCCGTGAAGCCATTGCGAAAGTGATCGCTTTGTGGTCAGTCAGGATGTGGAACTCCCGTCCTTCCAAAAAGTACCTAAAATGGCGAACAGCAAGATACATAGTCCCTTCCAAAAGCACTATACCTTGTTTCGGCGGGTTGCAGCTTGCGTGAAAAGAAGGCAAGTGGGCACCATTCGCCCCTTTGGAACTGCTGAAGCACCGCACCAACAGCAAAATCGGAGGCATCTACCTGCACTCTCGTTGGTGCGGTATCGTGAGATGAACTAAAAAACTAAAAGAGTGGCGGAGGCGAGGGCTTCTTTGGCTCAAAAGCAGACTCTGCAGCCGGAGACCAGTCAACTTTAGTGGGCTGCCTCGCTGCCAGGACGATTGAGTGCTGTAAGCGGGCCAGGAGGCTGCCGCCGATTTCAGAAATCTATGGTAAGTTGATCATTCCCAGATATTGACGAAGCTGCTTTTGATTTTGGGGAAGGGAAGGCGCGGATAGCAGCGACACGGTCCACAAGAGGGCAAATACCCTCAGCTGAGACCAAGGAACGTAAGAGAAGACGCACCGAATACGCACTTGGTAGGATTGAGACGAATTCCCGCATCATCCAACCTACCAAAAACGGCACGTAGGTGATCCATATGTTCTTCGGGAGAGGAGGAAGCGACTAAAAGATCATCTAAATATGCCCAAGCAAAAGGAAGGCCACGGAGGATAGAATCGATGAACCTCTGGAAGGACTGGGCTGCATTTTTCAAACCGAATGGCATTCTTGTATACTCAAAAAGGCCAAAGGGGGTGATTACAGCTGTCTTGGGAACGTCCTCCGGAGCCACGGGTATCTGATGGTAGGCTCGAATTAAGTCCAAAGAAGAAAAAATGGTGGCGCCAGACAGGTGGGAAGTGAAACTTTGTATATGCGGCACAGGGTACCTATCCGGTGTTGTGGCAGAATTCAAAGCCCTAAAATCACCACAGCTCCAGTCACCCGTGGTGCCCTTAGGGACCATGTGTAGTGGAGAAGACCAACAACTTTTGGAAGGGCGCACAATGCCAAGTTGCAACATGTGATCAAACTCGCCTTGGCGGCTTTGAGTTTATCAGGAGGAAGACGGCGAGCTCGAGCAAAGGTGGGTGGGCCAGTGGTCTCTATATGATGTTCTAGAATGTAGGGGTGTCTGAAGAGCAGGATGCAATAAAGAAGAATCCTCCTGCAGGATGAGAAGGAAGGGAGACACTACCGAAGATGGCGGAGCGATAGCAGAAATGCCCCTTAGCTCTGAAGAACCTAGGGAACCGTGAGAGTAAAGAGAAGTATCACCGTCAACTAGGCGCCTATTACGAAGGTCTACCATAAGATTGAAATGGGACAAAAAGTCAGCGCCGAGGATGGGCTGTGTCACTTCAGCGACGAGAAAAACCCACGGAAACTGGCGGCGGAGAGACAGATCCAACGTACATAAACGCTCTCCATATACCGGAATGGAAGAGCCATTAGCAGCGAAGAGTTGACGGCCAAGAGGGATAGCCGAGTCTTGAGAAGGGTTGTGTGGTAAAATCGAAAGGCTAGCGCCGGAATCGATCAAGAAGGCGAGTTTAGTGGACTGATCGTAGATACGAAGAACATCCTGTGTAGTAGGAGGGGAAGAAGAAAAAGCACCAGCATCTCCCGTCGCCCCTACGACGGGTTGGCTGCTGAGTTTCCCTGAGAGGGCAGGAAGGATCGCATTTCTTGGCATCCATGCCGAAAGTATGGTGATAATAACAGTACCCATGAGGATACTGGCGCTGGCGTGCGGAAACAGAAAGGTGAACGAAAGGACCGCCGGAACAAAAGGTCGTCCTGGGATCACAAAGGCAAAAATGTTAATGAAATTATAAAGGGAGAACCGTTTATCAGCCATACCAGTTCGAACAAAACGGGTATCAAACTACCGAAGGATGTACTACAGCAATGAAATGGAAAGGTTAGTGTAGGTGAGAATAAAGGTTAGGCTGGATGGAAGCGGCAGAAAAACGTTGAGATAAAGAAGAGAGGGGGGGGAGAAAAGATGCGGAGGTGATGAAATTAAGGGAATGTGTTGGGCGTGGTTAGATAGTTGGAGGTGCGAGGATTAAGGTAGGAAAACAACGTAGAAGGTGTGGATCAAAACTCGGTAGAGCACAAACTCAGTAGTAACGTCAGGTTTATTGATTGCAGTACGCTGTGATGTCAAGCAGGCATCTTCTGGAGGAAGAGAGTGCGAATTATTTTCTCTTCCCTGCCCAACAAACCCAGCATCCCTACCATCAATTCCGAGGGTTTCTGGTCGCCCAGTGAGATGCCTCCAAGCAGAGTTTCCAATTGTTCCTCTCTGGTGGGAGCCAAGCGGTCGATAATAAGGGTTTTGAGCGTGTTGTAAGGGGTTGTAGAGATTTCTAGTAGCTGGCAGGCCATCCCTGAGTATGAGGAGGCAAGATTCTGGTAGAGCATTCACAACTCTCGAATATCTCTCCTTCTCGTCTTCGATGGTCAGGAGCGCTGACTCGGCCAGGTCAAACCAAAGCTCGGGATTGTTTACGAAGAAAGGTTGCAAATGGAATGCTCGCGAGGGAGTAGACATGACGAAAGACGTAGAAGTTGGCAGAGCGAAGGAAAGAAAAAAAAAAGAGAAATAAGATGTGGAGCGAGCGGAGGCACTAATAACAGACCGAGGGTGGAAAAATCAAAGAATTTACAACCATGAACCATGGATAAATAAGGCTGTTACGATATAAATTCATCACACTGCTCTCTGCTCTTTCCTATACTCTTTCTCTGCTCATATATGTATAAATAAATATTTAAATATAGTTATATATATATATATATATATATATATATATATATATATATATATATATATGCTCTCCTCACTGCTTATATGTAATTGAAATTTTTTTTTTTTTTATTATTTTTTTATTTGAGTGAGTGTACAAGGGTTTCCTCCGCACACAAGAGCGTGGCTATACCGTGTGAGGAATCACAAGACAATAAAAAAAAAAGAATAAATAATAATAATAATAATAATAATAATAATAATAATAATAATAATAATAATAATAATAATAATAATAATAATAATAATAATAATAATATTGTTACTGGTTGCTAAAAAATCCGGGATGTAGCACAAATTATATGTTCTGTATGAAATACAGAACTGTACCAAGGTAGGGGTCCAACAGCGTTAGTTTGATACTCTGCTGACGGAGCTGGCTCTTGATGGCTGCAGCTGAACTCGTGAAGGCTGTGAAGGAGATAGAAAAAGGCACAAACACAATGAGTGGGTAAATCTACCCGTTAAAAAAAACAATACCTACAAACGGTACAAAAGTGATTGGGTTCGTTTGTAATAGTTTTTCCTGGCCCTGTTGTGGGTGGTCTGATTCCCGCCTGGGAATCTAATCTTCACTCTTCGGGGTCACTATCTGAAGCTGGGTGCTTAGGACCGCTTCTTTAAGGTTGATCGATTATTTTTTACAAGTTTTATTTCCTTACAGCTAGTTCACAAGTTAGGGTTGGACCCCTGTCCTTGGTTTGGTTTCATAAATTTTGTTTGGAATAGATTGCCAGCATTCCTTGGTTAATTGTTTAGTTTTTATTTTTTTTAAAATGCGGATTTCATTTCGCGCATTCAGATGTTCACGATATCTTCAGAACGGAAAAATGCTAGCGTGTGGGTGGAGCCTATTTCGGTGAATAATCGGATATGCCTTAGTTGGAGCTTTTAGGGCGTAATCTCTTAATTTTTATTTCTGGCATGATATGTTATATACCTAGAGTGGATCCACGCTATAATATATATATATATATATATATATATATATATATATATATATATATATATATATATATATATATATATATATATATATATATATATACTTCTCCTAGAGTAGGATTCCACACTTATATATATATATATATATATATATATCATTCTCAAACATTTGCTACATCACCCACAGTATAGCCACCGTTGTCATCTTGTACAACGACTCTTAAAACCACACTGTAATCGTATTTTGCTGTGGTTTTGCTTTCTTCCTTCCTTCCTCCCCTAATTCTTACTTTCTCCTCCCTTCACTATTTCCTTTCTTCTTCTTCTTCATTTTCCTGCTCTCGTCATGGTGGAGACAGATTATACTTCTACCACCCCTGCTCCCGCGCATGTTCGTCTTCCCCCTTTCTATTCACACCACCCTGAGTTGTGGTTTTCTATCGTAGATGGCATTCTGCGTGCCACAAGCGATGAGGCGACAAGATAGTGTTGTCTTGTCCTTTCTACCCGAAGATGTCTCCTTCGGTATCGGTGATTTCATTCCTACCTTATCTTCTTCTTCTTCCACCCCCTACACCGCTCTTCGAGATCTTTTGGTCTCACGGATGGCTCCTACTCAGGAGGCAAAGTACGAAGAGTTGCTGCGTGGCACCTCGCTAGGAGATCAAAAGCCTTCTGATCTCCTAGTGAAGATGCTGTCATTGTTAAGTGGTCCTCCCACCTCCCCAGGAGTCAGGATTTGTTCGCACTCTTTTCGTGCAGAAACTGCCCAGAGATGTGCAGTATTTTCTCGCGTCCATGGACCCGAAACTTTCTCTTCAGGAGGTTGCAGAGAGGGCAGATGGTCTTCTGCGCCGCTTTAATTCAACTACTCCTACTCTTGTGGCTGTTTCCCCTCCTCCTGCAGCTCAGGCACTTTCCCTTCCTACTGCCTCTTCCGTCTTTTTCGCTTTCTTCTTCCTATACCTTTTCTTCCCACACCCCTGTGGTTTCTTCGGTTCCCTGTTCCGCTGCTTCTGGTTCTTACCCAGCGTACCCATCTCATCCCTCGACCCCTGGTCTATCTCCACCGCCTCTCATGATCCCTGTTACTCCCGTTTTTCTAAAGTTGAGGCCCGTCTTTCAACCCTGGAACAAGGCATGGCGGATGTCAACGGAGCTTGCTGACCAACTCCGCCATGCTACGATGCTCAAAGGGCTCGTTCCCGCAGCCGCTCTTCTTCTGGCCGCCGATTTGCTGGTCGTTCCTCCACCCCAGGCCTACACCGTATCCCTTGGATATTGCTTCTATCACCACCTTCGGTCTGCAAGCGAAAAAGTGCAACCAACCATGCACTTTTTCGGGAAACCCCCAACAATTCATAAGGACGGTGGATCCAGCTGGCCACCTCTCTGTTTTTCTTCTCCGCCTTCTTCGTCTCAGGATGTTCTGCGCCTTTTCGACAGGTCTACCAACCTGTTCTACCTTATAGAACCGGAGCTTCATATTCTTTATTGGCACGAGACTCTTCCCAGCAGTCCGCTGTTCCTATTTCTGACCGGGCTCTTTATGCTGCAAATGGAAGTACCATCCCCGTCTATGGTGAACGTTTATGCACCTTAGATCTTTCTCTACGCCGTCAGTTTCCCTGGGTATTCGTGGTTGCTGACGTGACCCAACCCATTCTGGGGGCCGATTTTCTGTCCCATTTTGACCTTATGGTCGATTTGAAGAACAGAATATTGGTTGACGGCTCCACGTCTCTATCTTCTGCAGGTACCGTAGTCGCTTCTGTTCTTAAAGGCATTTCTGCTGTTGCTCCTTCTTCTGGTGTTTCTCCCTTCTTCTCCATACTGCAGAAAGATTTTCCGGCGATGTTGAACCCCTGTTCTTCTCCTGATGATTCAGCTTTATTCGGTCGCCACCATATAGAGACTACGGGCTCTCCCACCTTCGCTCGTGCTCGGCGTCTGCCTCCTGACAAGCTCAAGGCAGCCAAGGCGGAGTTCGAGCACATGCTTGAACTTGGGATCGTCCGCCCTTCCAAGAGTTCGTGGTCTTCCCCTCTTCACATGGTCCCTAAAGGTGTTTCTGATTGGAGGCCTGTGGGAGATTTTAGAGCTCTCAACGCTGGCACGATTCCTGATCGCTATCCGGTCCCCCACATCCAGTCCTTCTCCCGAATCTGGCTGGTAAGACCATATTTTCGAAACTTAATCTTGTGAGGGCCTATCATCAGATCCCTGTCGCTGACGAGGATATACCGAAGACGGCCATCATTACACCTTTTGGCCTCTTCGAGTATACTCGCATGCCTTTCGGCCTCAGGAATGCAGCACAGACGTTCCAACGTTTCATCGATAACGTTCTTAGAGGTCTCCCCTTCGCCTTTTCTTACCTCGATGACCTCCTCGTTGCTTCCACCTCTCCTGCCGAACACGAGCAACATCTCCGTGCCGTTTTTGCCAGGTTGAATGAATGTGGCATTCGTCTCAGCCCGGCAAAGTGTGTTTTCGGTGTCTCCACCCTTACTTTTCTTGGGCACACTGTCTCTGCTGATGGTATTTGTCCTCTCCATGGAAGCATCGTGAGCCATTCACACCTTTCCCTATGCCTGTCAATCGAAGCATCTTCGTCAGTACCTCGGCATGCTGAATTTCTACCATCGTTTTCTGAAATCGGGAGCAGATGTACTTCGACCCCTCACCGCTCTCATCCGCCCCAAGCACCGAGGCAGTTCTACGAAGGTGGACTAGACTGACGAAGCTACTGATGCTTTGCAAAACTTCAAAGAAGCACTCGCTACTGCCACTCTTGGTCCACCCTCGGAGACTCGGCTCCGACCAGTACAGGTAGATGTCCGGTTTTGCTGTCCGGAGGTGTCCACAAGGCCCAGGGCCCTCTTAACCGCATTCATGCGCCCTAGGCAACAAAAGAAAATCACCCTAAGCGTAATGTAAAGTCCTTAACCAACCATATATATATATATATATGTCAACAACGCTGCTCAACAGCAATAACCAACTAACTAACCATAACCAATATATATATATATATGCTCATATGTAACAACATGCTTCCTATCTTATATATCACTCTTTATGTATATGTATATGTAATATGCTGTATGTGTATGTATATGTATATGTGTATAAACTATATCTTTCTTTCCTCATAACAACTTGTATATGTATGTCATATGTAATGTATCTTTCAACATGTATGTATGCTCTGTAATAACAATATGTATGTATGTGTGTGTCAGCTGTCTTTCTTAATAATATGTGTAACAACAATATGTCCTTCTTCATCTTTCTTTGTATGTATGTGTATGTGTGTATGTGTGTAATAATAACTAACTGTAACATATGTCTTCCTCTTGTGTAAATCGCTTCATAAATGTATGTAATAATAATAATAGCTAATATGTGCTCATGTGGCAATATGTAACTGTATGTATGTGTGTATGTGTAATATGTGTAATAATGGCAATCACTACTCTCTCTCTTTCTCCTTATATATATGCTCTGCTCACTCTTTCTTTCTCATATATCTTTCTTTCTCTATATATATTTGATGAGATCTGTTTTCACAGTGTTTAAGATTTGATTTTTTATTATTTTATGAACTTTTAATTTAGGTTTTAATGTTTAAATCAATTTTACTTACTTTTTTTTATTCGTGTATTTGCATGGGTGTAAAAGAGCGTTAGTGTTTTTTAATTTATGATTTTCATATTTTACATATTTACTGTAAATACGATTTAACTTTTTAACATTTATGGTTTTAAATTGGTTTCGTTTTGGTGTGTGAATAATTTAACCTGATTTCACGTTGTTCGTTTTTTTTTGTCTGTTGTTTGTTTTTTGGTTGCTGTATGTGCATGTAAGATGTAAGATGGCAATTTGCACAGGCGCCGCGGGCTTACTATCGACTTTACTAACATCCCTGGCTTACCATCCTCATCCGTGGAATACGACCTCTCTAACTCTAACCCTAACCTTTGCTCTTGTCTGAGACTCAGATGGGTAAGAATTCATCCTCTAACTCGTTTAATGTGTCCAACTATAACATTTCACAATTTCCGTCTCAAGGGTGGAGTATGTGATACTATGTAAACATAAACACTCCTGTAGCACGTCTTAAGAATCCTCGAATCTCTAACTTCGTGTTCTGTGGCTTAAAATCTTTCTTCCTTCTACTACAATAATCTTGCGTTTCTGCTACTGGTCTCCTAACAGAACAGATTTTCACTTTTAGATATCTTACAACTTCTCACGAGACTGTTATATCTTCTCATCCAAATACTGAGGGTCCTCTATTTGGGGATTTCAATATGCACAACACTGAATAGTTGGGATCTCATACTGATTTTAGGTGGTGGGAGGGCCGAATCATTCCAGCGTCTCTCCTGGAGCAACTAATTAAAGAACAAACACATTCCGGATCTTCCCAACCAATTCTTGAACACACTTGACCTATGTTTCACCACTAGTCCTTCTCTCTATAAATACACCACCTTCGCTCCTATTGGTAATCTGACCACAACCTTATATCTCATAATTTTAATACTTTCTCCAACAGTTCCATCTGCCCTACGCGTTTTTTCTGGCACTTTAATTGGGCCGATTGGGTTGCCTAACGTCGCTTCTACACTAACTACAATCGGAATGACTGTTTTGACTCTGGTGACGCTTCGGTTTCTGCCGATAAGGTGGGAACTGTAATCGACTAAATCTTTCTCTCCTCATAATCCATGGTTCGATCGTGCTTGTTCTCTGGTCATTCAGGCTAGAGACAGTGCGTATCGAGAATGGAAAAATTCTCGTTCTCCTATCACTCTTGCTAATTCAGCTAGAAATCGTTGCAGGGATGTACTCTTCAACGAGCAAAGCGCCTTTCACCAAACGAAAGGCGCCCCAACCTCTGGAATTCTCCTACTGAAAAATCTTTCATCCTGGCCTCTTGCCAAAAACATTTCTAACAACTTCTGTAAATCTGCCTTTCCTCCTCTTATTCGATCTGACGGTTCTGTTGCTAATTCTCCAACTGAAAAGGCCAATCTCTTTGGTCTCCTATTTTCCTCTAACTCAACCCTGGACCCTCCTCCCACTCCTCCTTCTCCTCTCAGGTGTCCTATGCCTTTGCCTGTAATTACATTTGATCGGTTGCATGGACTCCTGAAATCTATGAACGTTAGGAAGGGGGTGGACCGGATAGCGTTCCTCCCCATGTTTGAGATATGCCTCCGTGCTGACCCCGCCCCTCGTTTAACTATATTCTCTATGTCTCAAAACTAACACTTTCCCTCAGTGTTGGAAGGGCGCACAAGTCCAACACATTCTTCAACTCATTTCAATTCTGCTCCCTCTTTTACTTCTAGAATTGCCTCTCGTCTTAATCTTTCCGATTCTATTCTCGCTGATCTGGATAGGATTTCCGGGTGGGGTCGCCTCAACCTTGTGAAATTTAATTCTTTAAAAACTCAACTTCTACAAATCTCCCTCTCTAAAACACCTTCCAACTTTCCTATCTCTTTCGATGTTCCTCTCTTCTCTCCTGTTGACAACATAAACATCATTGGCCTTAACATAAACAAAAAAAAATATTTTAACCTCACATCACAACGGTTGCTAGGGCGGCCTCAAAGAAACTTTTTTTTCCTCTTCTCAGTTACTCCAGCTTTACAAGGGCCTCATCCGCCCTTGTATGGAGTACTGCTCTCATATCTGGGGGGGGGGGCTCTGGTCTCACCCGGCTTTTGGACAGGGTCGAGTCAAAAGCCAAAAGACTTATAAACTGTTCTGTACTTTCCACTTCTCTTGACCTCTATCTTTGCGGCGCGATCTCT
>JABUQX010072788.1:0-5000 GCA_015478945.1 Trachelipus rathkii
AGTATATGTGTGTATGTGTTATGTATGTGTTTATAGATATTAATGAAAATAATTAGTGGTCAGGAAATATTAGTGGTTTTAGAAAGAAAAGTTAACTTGTAAATATTAATAAGAAAAGTATAAATAGTTTTAAGAAGTTTTAAAATATGTAATTGTAAATAGTAAAGCATTGAAATAGTTCGTAATAAAAGAATAAATAAAGTAATATTTAAAGAATTAGAAATAGAAAGAAATTTGTGACTAAATATGAAGAAATTTTTTATTTTTTTTAAAATTAAATTAAAAAAAATAATAAAATAAAAAAAGGTAAATTTCCTCAAATTAAACAAAAATTCCAAGTGGGCCAACCCTTATAACTCTCTCTAAAAGTAGTGAATTTTTATTTTTGTTTATCAAGATATATTTATAATAATTAAATTTTATTTTTAACTAACAATAATTAAAATAAAGATGGGTCCTTTTTACATAACATTTATGAAAAAGTTGAGGGACCCTTTTTTACATAACAAAATAAATTGTTTTTTTTTGAATATTTTATTTAAAGACAAATATAACTAAATTATGATAAACCAAAAAATTAACAATATTATTCCAATTTGTTGTAGGTGTTATAACACTAATATATATTACGAGCAAAATTTTCATTATCACTCTTAAAATTAAAAGTTAGTGGGCCATTTATAATAATATATATATATTTATATATAACTCTGGCCTACTCAAGGTTGTATTCTTAACCAGTCGGCCCTGGATAAATTATATACGATTATAATATTATATTATAATATATATAATATATTATTATAAATTATTAATATATAATATATTATATATTATATATATATATATACTATATATTCAAATTTTCAATTTAATAATATATATATATATATATATATTATAATATATTATATATAATATATATATATATATATGTATAATAAATTAATAATTATTAATGGTCGTCGTCGTATGTGTTAGTGGGCCCTTTTTTGTCATACACATGGGCCTTTGTCGTATAGTCTTTTCATTTCGATGGTATGTAGTGTGTTGATTGGGCTTGCAACCAAAATTTTCTTGATAATTTGGTGTGGATTACCTTTTGGCATGGGACTAACATAATGCTTGAATTTAATGATTAATATGAATTTATAGAGTTCTGGTACATGCAGAGTATTGCTGGAAAAGTACATAAATGGTTTTTCACGATTGTCAAAAAGTAGGCGGTGAAATTTTTGAAAAATTTCAAAAAATTCCCAAAATTCAAAAAAATCGAATTTGGAACCATTATAACACCTTTAAACATGCATACTCGATGGGGTTAATAGGTCCACCAATTTTTTTTTCGCTCTACACATCATATATACGGAGATACAGGATGGGCCTTTTTTGCATAACAAAAATGGGTGGGCCTTTTTTAGGAAAACAGCACTATATATATATATATATATATATATATATAATATATAATGACACTATATGATATATATTATATATATATATTATATATATATATATATAATATAATCATATATAATATATATATATTATATATATATAAAAGTGCTGTTACATAAAAAAGAGACCATTTTTTTTTTTTTGCATATAATTTTAGGCTAACTTAGATTATATCAGACTTTTATAATCATTTCCTGCAATGGCTAGTCCTAGGCTACTATAGCCCTGTAAAAATATATTTGTTTTTGGCTTGAAAACTTTGGAATTAATTTGACCCCAACAGTGGTAAACAAAAAAAAGACCACAATTCATAAAAAAAGACCATGTAACTTAAAAAAAAGACCACCTTCAAAAACTCCCTTTAGAGTGCCCATATGTATTATTTCGCATATACATATGTTTGAAGGTCTCAATTACTAGATATTAATAAAAAAAAAATTAAAAAAAAAAAGTTAAATTTAATAAAAAAAATTTTTTTTTTACCTCAGATTTCTTGAGCTCTTCTGATGGAATGTATAAGGGAATGTGCCAGTGCCGGATAACCCCCCTCCCTCCTAGAATAAGTTGACATGTTCTACACCCCTCCTTGAATTGGTTTAAATCCCCTACACCCCCTCCTTGAATAGGTTTTAACAAATATGACTATTTGTATTTTTTTCGAAATTGCTCCCAGAGCATGCGTGTTTGTTGCATGGTCTGGTTGTCAATTTTAATTGATTTTCCTGCTGCCAAAGTATTCTCTATTGGCCCAAAGAATATTTGGGAAGCAGGGACAGTTTCTGTGACCACAGACTTTTTAACACAGAATCGTCCATCACCTAGAAAACAGAGGAAATGGAACGATACAGAGCTAACGTCTTCCCCTTCATCGTGGGAAAATACTTGTTGCAACCTGCCAAGGTAATACTCAACTCTGTTCAAGAGGGTCTTAACTTGTAACATGGAGTTCAACGATTCTTGGCTATCATTTTCAGAAACATCAGTCCACAAATCATCATCATCTTCTTTTTCATGTATTTAGTAATAATATGCCATGAAATAATTGATTTCTGACCCAGTCTGCAGGAATCGTTGAAAGATCTGTCGCCTGTGAGAAATAGATGATCAGTGGTGTCAGATGTTCATCCGCAGCATTACAGGCTGCCAAAACAGTGATGTATTCACAACCTGAACCTGCTAGAACTCTGACCACTTTCTGTCCGATAACTGAAACTGTCTCCAAGTTACTAGGGTCCATTGGGTCCATTTAATTTTTAAACTTATAAATTTAATTATAAGGTGGTTAATGCTAGGAAAGAAGGAATATATATACCCGTCGGGCAGGGTGACTTGGACCACTTTAGTTATGAACATTTGTCTCTCCGAACTTTCCCCTATGCACTTCATCTTGGAATTTATTTCTTATTTTGAAAATCAAGGCCCTAAAGTAGGTCATAAGCACACAAAAAATAATAATGTAGATTATAATAATAATAAGTTTTATAAAATTTTAAATATTAAGCTAATTCAGACTCACGCGTTGGAGGTTGTGAATTCTGACCACAAATTGAGGGTGAATTGGGACCATCTGTTTAAATTAATTTTTTTACGCTATAAATTCAAAATTTATATTTAAATTTTTAATTAAATTGTAATAATTTTTTATCATATTAAAAATTAGTAATAAAGTAAATAAAAATGTCAAAAATGATACATAAAATAAGAATAAAAAAATGTGGTGGTCCGATTCACCCCTCTTTGCCGTGGGACAAATTTTGACACCTTTTTAAAATTTTGTATTTTTTTAATATAAATTTCAGTTTTTTATTTTAATTTTTTACCTAATATAAGTAACTATTATATTATATTAAAAATTATTTATACATAATAAAATGTCAATATTTAGAGTGGAACCAAATCACCCCCTTCTAAAGGTGGGCCCAGGTCCACCCCCACCTGACGTAGAGTTGTTAAAACGTGTTTTTTTTTAAAATCGTTTTTTTTAACATCGTTTTTTTTTGTTTTTATTGTTTTTTCATTCCGTTTTTTTTTGTTTTTGTTGTTTTTTTTTTAAATTTCTTTAAATTTCTATGGATCATACCACTCTACTAATATTTATCATTACCGCTTAAATTATATTATAGAAACTAGGTGTTACAGGATAATAATTGATAATTATATATTTAAAGTTATATACAATAAATGGTTTGAGTTGATTAATATCTCATCAAAAATTTTGACAATGGCTGGAAGAAAACAAACATCTGTCCATTCTCTATTTACTGTTAAGGAAAATAATACATACAAAGGTAAAAGAGCCCTTTTGTAAATTGTGCGCTGTCACTGAAGGTGGCGCAACATAATAGTTCAAGGAAGATACGAACGAGCATGACCGAAGTTCATTACTCAGACAGTGTAAAAGAGGGTAGTGCGAGATGATGACAACTAAAAAGTGTAAAAATGACTTGAAGAGTAGGACCTCAGGGGTAGTAACGAGAGGTGTCAAATTATAGGAGTGTAACGTAGTGCCAACAGTCATAGAAGAGGAGCGCAGGTTACAGGCAGGATGATCAGAAAGTTAGTAGAGAAATGGTGAGAGAAGCTAAAAAAGAGAGCGCAGGGAGAAAAAAGAGCTGCAAAATAGGAAGTATCCTATTATCAGAGATCGCCATCAGTTTGACTAACTCGTCTCACATCACTCCACTCGAGACACTCCACTCGCGGTAGTGTTATGTTTCATGAACTCTGGATGTATTACGGTGCGATACTCTGTTGAGAGACAATAAAAATGGTCATATATATCAGCACTGTAGAGCCTCAGAATGGAGTCTGATAATTGGATTGATAGTTATAAAAGCAGGAATCTATAGGTTAGTAATAGCGTATATATATTGTCGACGAGTGGTGTGATATATATACAACTATGTAAGTGCCTTAGCAGTAGTTAGTAGCTTAGATACAGTATAGCACGATTGTATTCCATGATGATACAGACTCGAGTATATTACTGGTAGCAGGGGTGTGACCTCATATGTATAGACTTACAGTCAGAGAGCCTCAGTGTGGAGTGGAGGAAGGTGTGATACTATTAGGTGAGACAGTATCGTGATTAGTAAGATGAGTTAGTATACTCAGGTTACTATGATAGCTATATATATATATATTAATATAGCTATATATATATATTAGGGTATATAAGTCAGAGTGTATATGTTATATAGTATATATATATATATATATACTCTGTTATTATAAGTAATATATAACATTAATTAGAATATGTATATATATATTAGTATATAACGCGAAGCATTATTAATTTCCATTTATGTGTGCTTAATCTTATGGAATATTTCTTCATAGGCGTTATATTAATTTTTTATTGTAATCAAAAAAAAAAATTAATTCTGCAAAATGTAACCAAAAATACAAAAGAGAAAAAATTTTTTTTAATTTTATATTTGACCAACAAATAAAAAATTTAGTATTTTAACAACCAAATATATTTATATTTACTTAGCTAGTTTAAATAAAAGCATTTAAAAGTTAATATTTATAACGAG
>JABUQX010072788.1:15000-32377 GCA_015478945.1 Trachelipus rathkii
ATATATATATATATATATATATATAGTTATATATATATAATATATATATATATATATATATATATATATATTATATATATAATATATATTATATATAATATATATATATATATATAACTAGTTTCAGTAGTTCTTAACTACAAAAAAATTGGCAACTATGGCTCTGAAAATTTTCAACTTCTTCTGCGCGCTAGTGCTGAACCTCCTGGGGGAAACATGGACCAAGGACATGGGGGAGGAAGAGGACGTGTAGATATTAGTTTACGGGGTTTTGTTTAAATTACAAAAATTAATAAAAGTGTTTTTCTTCCTTATAAAGCATGCTTTTATTATCGCACTAAAGTTTACTTGGCAAATAATTTAGCAACAGCCGACCGCCGGCGAAAAAGTCGCAGGCGGAAAGGCGCATAGTCGCAAAAGGCGAATAGGCGCTGCATTGTGACAAACATATAGCGCATAGGTGGCTAGGCGCACCTAGGTCCGGCGGCATAGGCGCATAGGCGCAGGCGCAATCAAAATTATAGGCGCGCCCAGCTCTGATATTATAATATATAATATAAATGTATATATATATATATATAATATTTATATATATATATGATTTATATATATATTATATATATATATGATATATATATATAATATTATAATATATATTATTAATGTATATATATATATAGTATTTTCTCATATTTAAATCAGTGCATATATTTTCTTGAAAAATTTTCTAAGTTAAAAAAAATTTTTCTAAAGTTCAGAAAAAAGTTAAGTTAAGTTAAGAGTTTTTAAGCAAATTGTTTAGTGGCAAGTTCTGGCATAATTCCAGAAGCTTGCCGCTAAACAATTTTCTAAAAAACTTTACTTAACTTAACTTTTCTGAAATATATATATATATATATATATATATATATTATATATATATTATATAATATATATATATATATATATATATATATATAATATATATAATATATATATATTATATAATATATATTATATATATATATATATAATAATATATATTATAATTATTATATATATATATATATATATATATCTATATTAAAAATTTTGCAAAGAAAAAATGAACTTTCCTTTCCTAAAATTATAACGATATTTTTAATTAATAATAATAATAATAATAATAATAATAATAATAATAATAATAATAATAATAATAATAATAATAATAATAATAATAATAATAATAATAATATAATAATAATAATATAATATAATAGTATACTATAAACGTTTTCGACTCCGACTCCGACTCCACTTACACAGGAATTTTCAACTCCGACTCCGACTCCGACTCCGACTCCGACTCCGCAGCCCTGGAATATATCCCCTAGGACCCTAAATATCCTGAATTTAAGAACATTGCGAAACATTAACTCTTCGGAAAGTATGGTAAACCAAACTGGCAACATCTACAATTCAAAAAGGAATACTCTTTAACCTGAAGAAGGAAAACTGTTCATATATTTTCACTAGATTTTGTGAATCTTAAACATTTGATAATAAATTTCGTCTAATATTCTTTCTTTAATATTTTAAAAAGGATTAAATTACTGTAGTTATTAGTGGGGTATAATTTAAGAATCTTTTGTTTATAAATTAATTAAGCGGTAAAAATTGCAACTTTTGTAAATCTAATGTTAATCTTAAAAAATGTTGTAAATTGAAAATTTTCTCCAATTTTGAACTATTCATCTGATTTTTGCTTTTCTGTTTCTGTCTTCTACGGTGAGTGCACCTTCAAGTCGTCCATACAGAAAAGCTATTTTTTTCGATTTTGGAAAGTTGCTTATTATATTGATATGAGAGTTGAGTGACAGAACAAATAGCAAAGGAGACATAGTCTCCCTGAAAATTATATATATATATATTTTCTTTTAAATTTCTTCTAACAGCATCGTTCCCTTTTCAAGCGGGAATTTCATGCACATTAATTGATCTGTTAAATTTATAAAATTTCCATCATTTTTTTGATCCAGGAGTGAGGTACGCTATCATTGGCTGTTGTACAGTCGATCCAGGTCATGCCTTCCTCCTGTTTTCCATCACCGCCATTTTATTGATTTCCAGCTGCGTGTTTTAACATGTGTGTTTTAAATGTACGTTACAGTTAAACTCATAGCTACACTCAGAATATTTGCCTTTTTAAATGCGTTCTATGATTAAACTCATAGCCACACTCTGAACATTTAAATAATTTAATTTTTTTCTTCATTTATCCCATTTAAGGAGTTATTAATAGATCTATATATCTTAGATGTCCTTTGTCAAACCTTGACCATAAGGACCTTCCAATTTTTTTAACTACATCCCGACACAAGTCGTAAAATTGCAATGCTCTTTTTTTACAATCATTAAGCTCAGTTGTAATGCGTTGACTGATACTGGGGGCTTTTCCAGATATTTCACAAACTCTTCTTTATTACACCCAGCGTTCCAACTACTATGGGAATTGACACGATATAATTAGTGTTCCTCTTTCTTCTAATTTCGTGTTTGAGCCTTTAATATTTAATTTCCTTTTTCCTTTCATATGCCAACAAGTTGTTATCATTTGGGACTCCTACCTCTACTATGAAGCCCTTCTGTTCCCTCATATCCTTGACTAAGATGTCCGGTCTATTGTAAGTGATTGTTACATCCGCTGGGAGAACGGGATCATAAAGTAACAGCACCTCTTCGTTTTCTTCAATTTCTTGGGGATTATGCTTACAGTAGTTGGCCGCTTCTGTCCTGATGTTGTATTTTTGGCACAATTTAAAATTAATTAATCTGCTGACGATGTGTTATGGATTTCCGTATATAGATGTCTGTTAGCAGAGTTTGACATTCTGCTAAGATGTGAGGAACAGATTCTGTGTCCTGGTCACACACTCTACATTTGTCGCTGATGTTCTCCTTTTCTATATGTTTTCTATGCCATCTTGTTCTGATTGTTCGGTCTTGAGCGGGCATAATCATTATTTCTTCTCCTGCTTGTAATCGCCCCCTAGTATCCACTGATTTATCCTTAGCCATATAACTTTCATCCATGATTTTCTTGTATTCCTTTGTCATTGCCTGTTGTCTCCATTGGTTTATATGTTTCTTCTTCCTCTCTACTTCAAATTTATCTTTTTATATTCTAGTCTTTTCATTTTGCGTTTTTTCTTCCCACCTTTGGTCCTGTTCTATTCTAATGTTGTCCATATTCATGAAATCCGTTTTCTTTTTAATTAGCGAACTTTCGTGTTGTTTCACCCACTGGGGGAATTTGTTTTCTGCGCTTTGCAAGTATTGGTCCATCCCTATTATTCTTTTTCGTATATGCAATCTATCTTCGCCAACCTCATGTCTCCTTCTATGCTTTCTGTGTACATTCTAGACATGATCTGTCCTTTATGAATCATTTTGTGGGCATTAAGCATTTTTCTTGTTTTTATATCAGCTTTGTTAGGGTCTTCCAGGAAACAATCTATCACTCCACAACCTTATAGGGTGACAGGTATACGGCTAATGTTTTGATAGCTTCTATTTTGTTTCTAGCACTCAATTCCGACTTTAATATCGCTTTGTTTTTTTAAAAATTATATCTCAAAAACTAAATAGCTAACAGCGAAAAGGCAATACATTTTTGGAAGTCCCCTGGAAATTCCTACAGAATAATGTAAAAAAAATATAAAAAATAAAAAATTATTGTTAATAATTATAGTAATATGTAGAAGGCCTATTTAGAGACCTGTTATTGTTTCTCGTTAAAAATAAATAGACTTTCTATTAATTTTGCTTTATACGGCACACAAGGGGGCTCGACCGGGGGACAGAGGGGGGGACGTTCCATACCCCGGAGGGGAGGAACTCCCGCGGGACACCCAAATACCAGAGCGGGGGTTCCGGAGACCCTCCCCGGAGGGGGGAATTAGTCCACCCCGTAGTATCCCCCGGAAGGGCCGAGAAGACTCCCGGAGGTATTTACGCCTGCCATCGTGCGGTCTTCCCTTGGGGTGTTCTTTAGTAAAAAAAAAAAAACTAAAATTAATAAAAGTCTATTTATTTTAACGAGAACCAATACAAGGTCTCTAAATAGGCCTTTAACATATTACTATAATTATTTAACAATATTTTTTTTTTTTTTTTTTACATTTTTGTATTTTAAATTTACCAGGATTCCAAAATGTATTCCTTTTCGTTGTAGCTATTGTTGTTTTTGAGATATGTTTTTTTTTTTTTTTTTTTTTTTTTTTTTTTTTTTTTTTTTTTTTTTTTTTTTTTTTTTTTATCATTTCAGGGCAAACTTTGGACCGAGCATTCCAGCAATGTTAATTCCGTTTTACTGTAGCGTTAATAGTTTTTAAGATACATATGAGGGCTAATACAGACGCTGACCATATATATATATATATATTATATATAATATAATATAATATATTATATCATATTATAATATATATAATATAAATATAGTTAGTATTATATATATATAAATATATATAATATGTATATAATATATATATAGTATATATATATTATATATATATATTATTATATATATATATATAATATATATTATATATATATATATTATTATAATATCAACAAAAGAAAACTGCTCAAATAGACAAGTTTAGGGTCCTCAAAACCGGTGTCAAAATTGAGAATGCAAAGTCGTCAAAATGACAAGTTTTTAAATGTCAAAAAGAGGAAAAATAACTTCTCACTGAGTACTTTTTTCTGTGAGTAGTTTAATTGGCAATTGATGAAAACAAATTACTCCATTTTGGAATATTTTTATGCTCGAATTTTGACACAGTTTCGAGGAACCCTTAACTGTTCTTTATATATATATATATATATATTATAATATATATATACTAATATATATATATATATATTATATATAATATAATATATATATTATGATTGAGGGAGAGTACACGCATACTCGAAGCGATGAAATAACCTCCCATTTTTAATGGTGCTTTTCTCTTTTGGGCGTTCAATATTCCTTCACACACTCATCCTTCAGAGTAAAAAAAACAACTATTACTGAACCACCATTTTCACATATCATATACACATGATTAAAGTACACACACCACTTCTAGATAACACCTTAAAGACATCCCTACTACTCATATCCTGTGTGCGAGGGAGAAAGCAATTTTCCCACATCGTTATGTCCTGCGTGTTCGTAGAAGTCGACTAAGGGGCGGTGGTAGTTGGGTTGGCTGCCCACTACCAACTATCTCTTGCTAGTGCTGATGCATGCCTCCGAGATGGTCGTGATCGCCGTAAACGACCCTCTAAAATTTTCGCGAAATTGTATGAATCGTATGGGTACATGGAAATTCAGAAGGAATAAACTGTTGAGAGAAGAGGGAAAGAGGTGATGGAATTATTTTAGAAAGGGCAAATTTGATTTGCTCGCTGTGACTGAAAAAGATGAAAGGAAAAGGTGAAATTGAGTGGTGTGATGTGAATTGTGTGCGTTCTGGTGTGTGAAGAGAATGAGAGAGAAGGAAGGATGCAATTGGTAGAAGTGACCTGTGGTAGCGAGCTATGGTAGATTTTGTGTGTGATCCCTAGATCTAATGGTTAAATTTAGTTTGAAAAGGTCAAGGTATGTGCGTGGTTGTGACGTATGGTCCCATCTGAGGGAAACGTTTAAGAGAGTACGATTTTTTGGATAATCTGAAATGTGTTCGGGATGTGGTGAGTGACTTTCAAGATTGAAGTTTTTGGGGGAACTGAAAGTTGGATAGGTGATCAAGAAAGGGGATGGTTATAACAGGTGGTTTTGGGTGGCGGGAGAAATGAAGAATGGGTAGGAAGGTGATTGTTTTGTGAAGAGAGAGGTATGTGTTTAAGTAAATACTTTCTTTAAACACAAAAGAGTACCATAAGTATACAGAGTTGGTGTAGGTAGAGATGTATCGAAGTGAAAAGTATGATTGATTATTTTGGTGAAGAAGAGATGTTGAAGTATGTGTTGGATGTTAATTCATTAGGGGTTTAAGAAATGGGATGTTATCGATCATTATGTTTTGTTCCATGTAAAATTAAGTTAGTGGGGGCTGGATGGAGAGGAAGGTGATAAACGAAAGGAAGTAGGTAAAATTAAGAGTGAGAGTTAAGTGAGCAAGACAATAAGGATAAGTATGTTAGAGCGCTCGCAAGTAAATCGGTGAATGTGAACAAGTTGAACTGAACAATTCTGGGGGCAAATGAAGGAAGCAATTGTTAGTATTGCAAAGGAAGTATGTGATGTGCTAAAGTAGAAGTAAAGAATGTTAACAGTGAATGGTGGAATGAAAAGGCCGTGAAAGCGGTTAAAAGTAAAAAGGAAGCGTGTTTGAATGTACTAACAAGCAAATGATGAGATCAAAAGAAGATGCTTGGAATTATATAAGGCGGAAAAAAGAAATACTAAAAGGGTATCGTAGGAGAAAACAAGAGGTAAACGAACAGTTTGAAAGGAGGATGAAGGGGACATACAAGGAATATGGAATCTCTTCTGGAAGGAACGCGAAAGGAGGTTAAGAATGAGATAAAGGGAAATCTGCTTAGATATAATGAATAGGCATGGGGTGCTTTGGTAACTGATTAAGTAGGTGTTGGAGGAGTGTGGAAAGAAACATTTCCGAGAATCTGCCAAAATATTAACAGTAATGAAGAGGTGGTAGGGAATGTGTGTGGTTGATGGTGCAAGAAGGAATAGGTATTTTGGGGATGAAGTATTTAAGCAAGGAGGGAGGTAATGGGTAGAGTGAAAAAGTTGAGGAATGGTAAATCTGCAAGGTAATGATGAAATTACTGGTGAAATGACAACAAGAACGGAGGCGAAGATGGTGATTGATTGGTTTGGGAAAGTTTGGTTATAAAGCGTTTATAGAGGGTATATTTCCAAGGGATTGGAGAAGAGCGGTAATATACCCTCTATATAAGGGTAGGGAGAAAAGGGGAACTGTAAAATTATAGGGAATAAGTTTACTGAGTGTTGTAGGGAGGTATATGCTGGTATTTTGGGTCGAAAGAGTGCCGTCGAGTGACGAAGGACTGAATTGGTGAAGAACAAGGTGCGTTAGGAGTGGTAGAGGATGGTGGATCAAATCTTTACATTGAAACAAATGATGTGGAAAATGAGGGAAGAAGAAGAATAAATTGTATTTAGGTTTATGATTGCAACAGGCGTATGATAGAGTTAAATAGGGAAGCGTTATGGCAGGTGTTAGCGTAATATGGTGTTGGTGGTAAGGTCCTTTCTGAATGAATCAAAAGTATGTATGACGAATAGTGGCGTGGTTAAGAATAAATGGTGTCATGTGATTGGTTTTGGATTAATAGCGGAATAAGACAGGGTTGTGTTATGTCTTCCTTGGTTATTCAAATTTGAATATGGATTGGGTTATGAAAGAATCGAGGTGGGGATGGCGGGAAATGGTGTTAGAATGGTGGAGAATGGAATGAGTGGAGGGTGCCCTACTATTATATGCGAATGATTTGGTTCTGTGTGGCGCAATCTGAAGAGTAGTTTGAGAAGGATTGGTAGGAGATTTTGGCATGGGTGATGTAAAAGGAGGTTTGAAAGTAAACGTAGATAAGATAAGGTTAATGGTTGTGAGTGAGGACAGTCCTAAGTGTGAAGTTATGTTGATGGTGAGCAGCTGGAGCAGGTGTCGAGTTTAAATATTTAGGTATGTGTTGGATGAAGAGGGAACGGTGATCAGAGTGTAGTAGGAAATTGGTGAATGGCAGGAAGGTTTGCTGGTGCAATTTAAATCGTTGGTGAATGTCAAAGGGACTAAGTCGTTGAAAGTGCGCTAAGAGTCTTAACATGAGGGTTTGGGGTTGTTACCTGTGTATATTGTATGGTAGTGAGCAATTCGGTCTGGATAAAAGTCATAGATCTAAAGTTCAATGTGTTCAGAATGGACAATCTAGGGCATGCTAGGTGTATAAATAAAAAAAAAGAAGATTAATATAAATGAGGAATTGAACTATTATGAGAGATGTTGTGGTGTGCAAGAAAGGGTAAATGAGCCGAATAAAATGAAAGTATGTTGAAGATGGGTTTTGGCATGTGGAAAGGATGAATGAAAGTCGGGTTGGTTAAGCGGATGTATAGTGGAGAAGTTGTGTTGGGAACCGACCGGCTGGGAGACCGAAGAGAAGTGGATGGAGTCGGTGAACGAATGTCTGAAGAGAGAAATGTGAGTTGGCAAGGCGAGAAATATAAGGTGCATGATAGGAGAAGAAATGGCGGGGTTTTTGTATGGGGGCTATGGTTGTGGCCCCCTGGGCCAGGGGATTGAACCCTTACATTGACGATTTACCATAGTGAGGTCCCGTCGCGTCCATGATGCTCTAGGTGGATTTTCTGTCTGTTGACGAGCTCTCACTAATTAATGGTAAGCAGAGGGGCGGTAAGGCTGGGCTTTCTTTTCGACGTTTGTCATTTTCTCCTACTGCTTTTCTTTTTTCCGATGCTTGTACAGCACCTTACCCCCCATCTTGGGGCAAAGAGGAAGATGAAGAATAGAAAGAAAGATATATAAATATATAATAATTATATATAATATATATATTATATATAAAATATATTTATATATATAATAATATATATATTATATATATATATATATATATATATATATTAAATATATTATAAAATAAATTAATATAAATAAATATATATAATTAAATAATTATATTAAATTAAATATATATATATATAATATATTATAATATATTAATAAAACGGCCTTTGGGTAATTGAGCACCATGCCACGCTAACCACCATTTGTTAGCTTTTCTCAAGAATTAAAAAAAATAACTTTAAATGTAAAGCGAAGTTAAAAAATAAATTGATAAGATATATATAAAATTTTTAACTCTTATACTTTTTCTAATAATTAATTAAAATTTTTTTGAAAAAATATTAAAAGAAAACAAAAAATAAAATTACTTATGGG
Source organism: Trachelipus rathkii (assembly GCA_015478945.1). Classification (NCBI taxonomy): domain Eukaryota; kingdom Metazoa; phylum Arthropoda; class Malacostraca; order Isopoda; family Trachelipodidae; genus Trachelipus; species Trachelipus rathkii. The sequence continues at coordinate 23,973 of JABUQX010072788.1, forward strand.
TACTATTTTAAACACAGAGCATGTGGAACAGACAATTTCCTCAATTAATTTGTGAAATATAATTCATGATTAGGCAAGTAGAACTCATTGATTTTGATATAAATAATATTATATATATATATGTATATATAATATATATATATTATTATATATTTATAATATAAATATATCTAGATATATATAATATGTAATATATATATTATTTAGTATATATATATATATAACGGTATATAATATATATAATTATAATATATATATATATATATATATAATTATATATATATATATATTATATTATAATATATTTATATATATTTATAATATATATATATATATATATATATATATAGTATATATATATAGTATATAATATAATATATTATAATTATTTATCTGCGAATATTGAAAAAGCCGAATACCGAATAGCCGAATATTCGGCTAAAAGTATCGGCGAATACCGATATTCGGCCGAAATAATCAACTTCACTGATTCTTGCCGAATAGTTTATTCAAAGTTCCGGGTCATCCAATTTAGGGAAAAATAAGAAAACTTACACTGGTCAACAAAAAAAGGTGAAATTTTCTTGGATGGACTTTTGTATCAGATATATAGTAATTCGGAGGTGCCGATTTCTATATATATATTCTCGGATTTGCTGTATCGCATCCCGTTTTCGTGCAATCAAGATCCCTATTTTGCATATTCCCTAGGAATGATAAAATTCATGTGCGCACTACGTAGGCTTTATAGACTTTACCTTCCGCATATATCTACAGTAGTAGCAAGTTTTCTGCGGTCGATATTCGGGAAGCATGTGGTAACTTTATTCTTCTTACATGTATGGACCATGACCTAGATGAATGCTCTATCATCCATCTGAAATACAGTCGGCATGGTCCGTCATTTGTTTCACTCCAGGGTGAAACTGAACGATCTTGTATGAGAGTTGTATTGGCCGAAGTTGTCCTGAGCTGTTTGTTGCTTCGAGGTTGCATGAAAATGACTACTGACCATGGCACAAGAGTAACATCTTATCGTAACAGAGAAGGAGCTGCGGAGCTCTTCCAGTCAGATGGTAACCCTGTGTATTGCAGTGAAGTTGCAAGCCTACTACTCGCTATGGGAAACTCCCCGCATACGATGCAGGTGAGTGGCGACTGTTTATTGACACTTCCAATAGCAGTTTAAAGTGTGTGTTGTTACACAACGGCAACAGGTATGCTTCGGTTCCAGTAGGGTACTCGGTACGGATGAGAGAGGAGTATGCAAAAATCAAGACAGTTTTGAGAGGCTACAATATCTGGTACATGGATGGTAAATATATGCGTCGACCTCAAAAATGGTAAACATTTTGCTCAGTCAGCAAAGCAGTTTCACGAAATATACCTGCTTCTTGTTCTATGGACAAGCCGGGCGTCAAGGACACTGGACCAAAAGAGAAGTGGCCACCGAGGGAAACCTTGAAGCCAGGTAACAGGAACATCGTACGTGAACCCCTTGTACAGAGAGAAAACATCATCCTACCTCCTCTACACATAAAACTGGTTTGATGAACAATTTGTGAAGGCCCTGGACCATGATGGGGAATGCTTCCGCTATATATGCTCAAAGTTTCCTGGTCTGAGTGCGAGAAGAAAAAAGCTGGGATATTTTGATGGCCCACAAATACGGACACTCCTCCGTGATGCTGCCATTGCTACAACAAAATGACTGTGTTAGAGGCAAGAGCGTGGATTCTTTTTCAGATGTAGCAGAATTTCTGGGGAACAGGAAAGCCGAGAGCCACTAAACATTGAAACATGGAACTGCTAGACATTTTATCCCATGGATGTAGAATGAGTATAAAGTTGCACTCCTTACATTCTCACCTAAGAAAAGTTTCCTCCGATAACCTATGCGATGTTAGTGATGAGCAGGGGAAACGCTTGCCATCAAATCTAAAGTTCATGGACAGGACCGTTACAGGACATGGATATCAATATGCATGGCCGACTATTGGTTTGGGAAGCTTGATGAGGGAAATTCCAGACGCTATGCACAGCAGATCGTCTACGAAGAGAAAGTTACTACCATCGTAGGTATGTTAACATTAACTAAACCCATTCCCTTCTATTACATTCATTGTTTGTCCCATATTACTCTTTATTCATAGTTGTATAATATGTTTATACATATACTATCAAAAAGACATGTAAATCTATATCATTGCGCATTGTTTCTCTCCCTTCCATATATTCAATATATAGTATAATATATATATATAATATATATTGATATATAATATATAATATATATATATATCTATTATAATATTTATATATATATATATATAATATATTATAATATAATAAATATCCCAATAATTGTGATAGCACCCTCTTGAAAAAAGGTAAAATATATAAATTTTACAAATCTGTGTTAAACACAAAAATCTCACAAATGCGATGTGATAGCAAAAACCGATTAGCTTTTTGGAAAATCGCACATCAACAATCAAGTTGCAAAACTCCGTCCAAAAATTTCATGTTACCAGTGTTATATACAAAGTAATAAAACAAAAAGTAAATAACTATTCTTACCTATAGCAAACCATTCACATATTAAAAATAATTAAATGAAAATTGAAAAGTTTCGTAGTTAAAAGATATTAAACTAAACTTCATTTGAATAAGCTCTAAGGTTAAAATGACAGAACATTAGCATTTCTCCATTTTCAGGGGATAACCTATTTCTTGTGGCTTCAAAAAATATTCCTCCTGTTCTAAATATTCTTCACTTTCGACTGATGACGGCGGAGCTGAAAGGTATTTATTTATTGCCTAGTTTTTCAAATCATAAAACTATTCCATGTTGTTTCCAACCAATTGTAATGCTATCATTGTCTTACACTGGTCAAAGTAGCAAACTTAGTATATTGTCTATTCTTGAGATGTAACTTCGTATGCTAGCCTTTTACTTTTGAATGTAAATAATCACATCGTCAGCAAGAATGAGACTTCTTGTTTCACTCTCAGCTTTCTTTTTCTTGTATGACGATTTTGATGCCCCAATTTCTTTAAAACAATTTCATTAAAGAAGTGAAAATGAACCTTCAGCTTCACTTTCCCCATTACGTAAATCATCGTCAGCAGAAGAGTCAGGAACTAAATTTTCATGCATTTTTCCCCATCAACGACCATATTTTTTACTTATTCATCTGATTCATGTTGAAAAAATTAGCTTGAATATCGCGAGATCTAATTATAGAGTAGGCTACACACAAAGAATATTCACATAGAAACCTATAGAAGGTTTCTTTTTTCAACTGATTACTTTAGCTCTCAACGAGTGTATAATATTTCCATCTGAAGCTTTTAGCTTTATTACATTGCCTTATTTTAAAAATAAGATTTATTGCTAAAATGGAACGGATCACTTGGGCGACTGTTTCTTCACGTTTAATGCTTGTTTTTAGTGATGTTGTCAAATGGCTCAAGGTAAATGGAATAATTTTGCAACTGAAAATCAGATCATACATTTTCTGATTTGCATTCAGCAGCGTAATGGATAGTGGGAATTTTTTTGTTCAAACAATCTTTAAGCATATCATAAGTTCTGTTCCAGCGTAGAAACGTCTTGAATAAATTTATGCTGTTTGACATTTCAGTCTGTTCATCTGTAAAGTCTTTAAAGACTTTGCAAGCTGCCGTTGCTGGAATGGTGAAGAATAGAGGATTCTGCTTCTGCAGTAAATAAAATATCTTAAACGGACTTCTGACATAATATTAAATCGTGAATGTTGCAACATGTAAATAAAACATGAAATTGATAACAAGCCAACTCTCCCTTATACCAGGCTAATCATGTTGGTCCACTATCCGTATATCAACTAAATGAATTTCTATTTTTTTAGAAATTGAAAATGTAAGGCCCTTATAGGATCTGCAAATGACAAGAGTTCGCCATATTGGCTAACAAAATTTGGCTATATTTTATTTTTTTTGGAAAATAAGTTTCTTAAAATTTCAATTTTAAGATTGAAATAACTTTCCCTTATGTTTAGTAATTTATTGTTATAAAGCTCAATATTCGGCCCGAATAGTCCGGCAAAAAAGCCGAATACCGAATATTCGGCATTTTGGCCGAATAGGCCGAAAACCGAATACTACCGAATATTCGGCACATCCCTAATAATAATATATATTATATTATATATATTATATATATATATATATTATATAATATGATATATATATATATATATATATATTATATTATATATATAATATATTAATAATAATATATATTATATATAATATATATATAATTATATATATATTATATAATATAGATATATATATATATTATATATAAATATAATATAGATATATATAGGTAAAGTTTACTTAACGTGCCCCACTTTTACCCTACATAAACCTAAACGAAAAAAATTTCCAACAGGAAAATCTATTATACATAAATAGACGTTTTATGGTCGAAAATGAAAAAAAAAAAAAAAAAAAAAAAATCATATCTCAAAAATCATACATAGCTACAGCGGAATAAGGAAAACATTATTGGAAATCCTGGGTAAAATTTTAGTGAAGGAAATGTCTATTAAAAGAATACCCAAGGGTATAACCGCACCGATGGTTGGAAGTGGGGATCTCGGCCTGCCGGGAAACTATCGGGGTAGGACTATTTCTCCTCCCCCCGGGGAGGGTCCTCTCGGAACCCCCGCTTCTTTGGTAATTCTTGGGTGTCGCGGGGGTTCCCTCCGCCCCCCTCCCCACGGGGTGGAAAACGTCCCCTGTGTTCCCCGTTCGGCTCGAGCCCGCCTACATTTGCCGTAATACTTTACAATAATATATATTATAATTTCCGCCCCTAGAACAGGTAAACAAAAAAAAAAAAAAAAAAAAAAAAAAAAAAATTCCATTCGACCCTAGAACATCTATTTTATGTATCATAGAGGGCTACCTGTGAAAAATTTTTTTTGATCCGAGCTCCCGGTCCGTGTGGGCGTTCAGTAACTTTGGTCATAATATATATATAGTATATATGATAATATATAATAATTATATATATATATATATTTATATATATATATAATATATTATATATATATATATATATATATATATATATATATATATATATATATATTGCGGGAACAGTTTCATACTTCTCATTTTGAAAAGTTTAAAGTTTTCACTGACCGAAATGTACTCAATTATCTCTTCAGCGACAACTGAGAACCTATAAACTGTTCAATTTGGAGTAATATTTTGACGCAGTTTTATTTCTTTTGTGTATATATATTAATATATATATATATATAATATATAATTATAAATATAATATTATATAATAATATATATATATTATATATATAATATATATTTATTATATATATATAATATGATATTATATATATATATATATATTATATATAGTATATATATATTATATATATATTATTATATATATATATATATATATATATATATAAGTATAATATGTTATATATATATTTAAATAATATATATATATATTATATATATATATATATATATATATTATAAATATATATTATATATATATATATTATATATTATATATATATATATAAGTATATATATATATATTATATATATTTATATTTTTTTTTTTCTCACCTTTCTCAACTCCATCGTGTTAGGTAGAACCTGTTCCAGGTGTTGCTCCTCAGAAATCCCTCCAGCCTCCCAGTCTTGAATAGTGCTGACTCGTTTCTAATATTCCCATAGGTTTCTTCCTCCGAACAATCGCCTCTTCCACAGCAGTCCTCCCATCTTTCTGGGTCTTCCCACTGGTCTCGACCCCATATTTATCCAATAAGTGAATCTTCGGTGGTATCTCCAGTCCTCCCATTCTGTCGCACATGTTCCCAAACCTTTCAGCTGTTTTCTCTCAATACATTCAATTATTTGGGCGACTGCTCTTCTCTTATTGCTTCACTCCTATCTCTGTCCCTCAGCGTTACTTCTCTTATTAATCTCAACACCTCGCATTCCGCAGCTTCTATTTACTCTTCTGTATCGTATTTAAGTACCCAGACATTCTGCCCCTATAGTAATATTGGTCGTTAGGATGGATGTATTATAATACTCTTTTAACACTGGCGTGGCACTCCCTTCTGCGTTCATCAACGGGTACAGACAGTCCGTAACCGTAAAAGCAATAAAGATGCAGGCTCATACACTGACAAACAAATATTTCCAGTTTTCGGAAACAAGTGTCATAACGTAAATTAGTTAAAATGCAAATTATTATTATTTTTATTATAAAACAGCCATTATAAATAAACAAGTTGTAATACTTTCAGTTTTCATTGTACTTATAAATAAGTAAATCATATTCTTAATTAACTTTGTCGTATATTAGTATAATTATATATATATATATATTATATATAATATAATAGTTATATATATTATATATATATTTAATATTATTAATATTATATATATATATATATATATATAAATATTATAATATATTATATATTATTATATTTAAATATATATAATATTATATATATATTATATTAATATATAATATATACATGGTTGTCTCCTAAAATATACTCCACTTTTTGAATCGACTTTAGCAAACTTTGTTTTATGTAACATTAGTGACAATTTAAAAGGCTTGATATTACAAGAAATACATGTATTTAAAAATCCTGTTTGCGCAAAGTTCTAAAATGATGACTGCCACTTGTCCAGATACAGTTGATAACGTGAACCAATGCGAGTCGCAAACGACACAAAACAGTTCATTTGGAATGTCTACGACATTGTTCTTTTGATTTCCATTTCATGATTTATCGTATTATTGCGTTTGTAGCGATAAACTCTGTCTTGAGGTATCCATAATAAGGAAGTCCATTGGCGTGAGATCTGGGGAACGCGCAGGGTATTCAATACTACCCTTCGTTGTCCAATCCATGTGTTTGGAAAGGCTGCATCGAGGTGAGCCTTCATCTCGATGGTAGTGGGGATTTGGTGGTCCATATAGCTTGACGGGAGCACGACGGACCCTCACTAAACCATCTCGTCAATGTGTGGACCGACCGCCTGCAGCAAGGTAAGGTACCTGTCCCCATCGACCCGCTCCTGATTAAGAAAAACGTCCTATGATGGCCCAATGCCTGAACTCCCACACCTTGCAGTTACCCCTGGTGAGTTGAAATGGTGTTCAGGCTTTCACATGGGATTTACAGGACCCCAAGTAGGTCAATTATGGGATTAATTCGTAGCCATCTAATTAAAGGTGGCCTCGAATCATCAGACAAATTTTGGTGTGGAAACCCTGCATGCTTCTTGCACGATTTAGCTTAGTACCATTCCAAAACTGAAGTCTCCGTCCGGATCGTGCTTTACTGACGAGCATGAAGTGGTCTTGGTATGTAGCAATTTCAGCGTAACGCTTCAGATCGATGGACGCTATCTTTGAGATGGTGTGTCTCCCAAGCCGTTTGTCGGTAGAGACTTTCTGTGGGGATTCAAGATGAGGGTTCCCATGTATCTGGCTCTTCCTTTCAAGGGTTGGTTTATGTCCGTGGGGTCGTCAGAACGTTTTCTTTGTTGACGTTTGTGAATAGGTTCCTATCTGCTCAAATTTCCTCTCTGAGCGGCAAATGGTCCGGTGCGTTGGTGGCGGTTTTATCCAACTCCCTCCTATTCATTAAGTATATTTATTTATTTATGTTCAATATTTATTGTATATTATTATTAATCTTATTATTATTCTTATTATTATATTATTATTATATTAATTATTATATTATTTATTAATTATTATTATTATTATTATTAATATATTATTACTATTATTATTATTATTATTATTTTACTTATATATTATTGGTGTATATATCTGATAATTGATTGTGTCGTTTCCTTTACCTTCTTAGTGGTGAGTTAGATCGAGCCAGAAACCAGAGTCGCACTTTTTGTGCAACGGTGACATGGTTACTTTTAACATCTCCAAGTTGGTATTGGACTTTATTAAGATGGTTGGCGGATTACTCGTTGGGTGGGGCTTTGACATGCGTTTTCAATTACTGTTGGGAGACGGTGTTGAGTGACCATCTACGTCATAAGAGAATATAAAAATGAAACTGGACTAGGTAATCCATGAAAACGCAAATTAAAACCGAATAATTAATACCTGGAAAGCGAAGAATGATCTTGGCCCTCTCTTATTGAGGAAGCGAAAGAGGGGGCGGAGGGACGATCTTCCTCAAGTAAATCAGTCTATCTCCCCAAATGTTGGCGGAGTGGGCAAGAAATAGAACCGTCTAATCAGTCGGTGACTTAATACCCTTATGAACTGTCAGAGGACTTTCAAGTTCCTCCAAAGTTTCATGAACACCCAT